>JAEMWC010001791.1:0-60000 GCA_016490735.1 Pachyseris speciosa
ACTGTACTTAAAAGCGTACACATACTTCACGTTTCAGACACTTCTGGAAACAACGAGACAGTAGTAGGTCGGAGTAATTGTCATAGGCTTATGCTGTATTTGCCTTGGTGGCATGCGCACTAATAATCCTACACAGCTCTGATCAAACAACAGACGCATCATGGGAAACCGTCAAAGATCAACACGTGATCCACTGGATATAGCGGCACCGCCCTCATAGACACAGTTACGGTATTTGATCGATTGTTATCATCTGCTAACGTTGTATGATTATCGATTTCACGTAATTTTCACCAAACCAAATGTCGGAATCTATGTAGCCTTCGTAGAGCCGCAGCAATCCAGCTTAGTTATTTTTATAGGAAGATCTTTGAGAATGAATATATGAAAATCGCCACCCACGGGTATATTACGAACCAACAAAACGACAAGCTCCCTGATGGCTTGTTAGCTCAGTCTTTATCTAGAGCGTTGCACCGGTATCGCAGAGGTCGTGGGTTCGAATCCCGTACAAGTCTGAATTTATTTTCAGGCTTTTATTTTCACTACTGCTTAATTAGTGTTCATAACTACGATGATCAGTCACATATTTAAAGGAAGATCTTTGTTTACATGTCTTACTTCATTAACATACACTAGCATAAATGGCAAAATAAGCTACAGAAATTGAAAGTACTCGGCAAACTTAGTAATCACCGTGACAGGTTCAATGATTTTTGAGAAATGGACATTTAAAATGTTAAGATTTTACAAAGAATGTATGGCTGGGTACTCTTGCCTCTCAGCCCAGGGGGATGCTCGGATTTTCAAGTGACGGGGGGGATGATCGAAGAAGTTTTTTTGGGTTTGAAATTTTTGATTCCGGGATTTTTTTGGGTACGAAAATTTGGGAAGTATTTTTTGGGTAGCTAGCTTGATTTGAGTAGGGATTTTTTAGTGGGTTTTAAAAAGAATCGTAGTAGTGCCGTGGCGTAGTTTTTGGAGTTAAGTTTTGGTCCAGGGATTTTTTTGGGTTTTGCTGGAAGCCGTAGGGATTTTGAGTCTTGACATTTGGCTCCATTCGATCATCCCCGTCACTTGAAATCCCGAGTACTCCCCCTCCGGCCTCTCAGCCATACAATTCCTTGCAAATGTCACAAGTTTTGAAAGCCATATCTCCTACAATATTGAAGACACAATATTGAAAACATCGGACTAATATTCACATTGATTACCAAAAGTGGCATATTCTTTTAGTTTATGGCGTCCATTTGTTCGTAGCTTGTGGTTTGATTTATGCTAATGAGGTAAAATGTATGTATGTATGTATGTATGTTAACTTTATTTTGACACGGTATATTCATCAGTTACAAAATCCATCTTAATTATACATCATAACCAAAATGTAAACAATGACGTCAGTAAAGATTCTCCTATGCATTTCTTCTGCGCACAGCTATAGACAAAGGCCTTCGGGTGCACCAGCTGTTAACTTTTATGTTGACGGGAAAGAGTAACCATCGTCATTTGCTTCTGGGTAAAATTTCTGTTCCACGCAATCATGTGGAAAATATTGTTGATTTCAGGTATAAAACAATGGTAGAACGCAGTTTCGAGTTTGGTTGTGTTAACCCAGCATGAAGTGTTTTTCAGTAACGATGCTATAATTGCTATAATTTTCTCTTTGAGGAGCGGTAACTAAGAGATTTTACCTACTTCCATATTTTGCCTGGAAACTGTTACCATGGTAACGGAAGCGACACCCTTATAATGTTTTAAAATAAATAGCATATATCCAAATTTCAAGGAGCTACAATAGGTTTAACAACTCCGGAGATATGATTGTTTTCCTTCCCAGCTACAGGTCACACTTATAAAATTCTGTAATTTGGTAGCAACCCCACCCCCAGGGGGTACCCTGGGAGCGTACCAGGGGATACCCAAAACACGGCAGCAATATGAGAAGGGGATACCCCTATCACTAGGGATTTGGGAGAGAAGTTGGAAACAATGCTTATGCAAAATGTTCGGGGGTAATCAAAGTGTATTATGGGAAATGGCGAGATGGATTTGTGTACTGGGGTACGAGACAAGCAACAAGCAACATCATCCCGGTGGCCGAGTAAGGGTATGGGACGAGTTTGCTTTGACATGCTTTGACACTTTGAGGACCCACTGAGTACTACCCCAAATATCTTTCTTTCTTTCTGCCGACACTGCACTTCGCCAGTGTCACCGCTAGATGAAAATGGATTTCATCCACTTATTCGAGCAGTTAGCATCTCTTTGGTGGACGTTCTTCATCGCTACCCTCATAATTTCTCGTTGTTTACTTCTGGGGCATTGCACCATTTCGCATCCTGAAAAACACCTTCGGCGACAAACTTCCGGGACCTACACCTCTTCCCTTTATTGGGAACATGCTAGATGTTGTTAGATACAAAGGTCTCTTCCATCTCCAAATAGATGACTACTGCAAAAAGTACGGAAAAGTGTTTGGCATGTTCTTGTTCGGCAGTACACCCACTCTGGTGATTGCTGATTTGGATATGGTTAAACAAGTTTATGTCAAGGATTTTCACGCATTTCGCGATCGGCCGGTAAGCTGTAGCTGAAGCTTGGTTAATTTATACTTGGCAACTATATTTTTTACCGGAAAGAGCTCTATTGAAAGAGATACAGGCGATCTGAAGTTTCGTTCTGTCAACCACGTACATGTATCTTGCCCACTATGGTCGTCCTAATGTTTCAATATTCGTCAAGTTGTATTCCTTGTTGCTAAATTCCATTCGCATTCGCTGTCGCTAATATTTATTCACTGTCGCTAAATTGCATTCACTGTTAATCTTTAATCTTTAATCTAAAATATGGTAATAATACGCATTCGCTATCGCTAAAACTCATTCGTTGTCGCCAAATTTCATTTAAGGGCCTGTTTATATGGTCTCGGGTACCCGAGACAACCCTCCCTCGAGTTACTCTGGGCGAGCTATTTTTCCACTTATTTCTTTGAAACGTTCTACCAACCGTTTACATGAGATGGGCGAGACAACTCGGGTGGGCGAGACAACTCGGGTAGGCGAGTTGTCTCGCCTCGGCAGGTAGGGTAACCCTGGCAAGCGGGACAACTTTTTCTCATGTAAACACTGTGTCTCGCCTACCCGGGACGAGACATCCGAAAATTAAATATGCGCGTATGCGAAAAAAAGTTATTTCGGTCCAATTTTTGAGTTAAAAAACGCAAATTTATTTCAAGGAATTACATTTCGAAAGCCAGCATTACCCACAGTTATCAGATAGAGCGGGGAAGAAACTGATTCGGAGCTAAGCACGCAGCTAAGTTATGTGACACGTTACAAACTTCGAATTGGCTGATGGCTCACTGGTCCTTTTATAAAAAGAAGTATCGAAGCAAAAATGAACCTAGGAAGGAAATTTTCAATCAATACTGACGATATTCAATCAAAGAGCGACCAAATAAAAAGAAATAAGGGCAAATTAGGATTTGTAAATTTGAAACGTGCTTTGAATAACTAAGTAGGGTCAACTTTGTCTCGTTCACGCAATTCTCAGATAAACGCACGGTAAAGTTGTCTCGGAGGGGAGGGTTGTCTCGGGTACTCGAGACCATATAAACGGGCCCTAACTCTGCAGTCGTTAAATCTCATTAACTGTCGCTAAATTCATTCGCTGTCGCTAAATTCCGTTCCCTGTAGCTTAAGTGTACACTTAATTTTTATGTGACAAATATATTTATATTTGATCGTGTAGATGGCACAGCAAATATTTGTCAACGAAAAGGCAAAATATTAAAGCTGCGGTCATTATCACAGTTCTAGAATTATATAAACAGCAAAGAATGAAGACAAAGAAGCGTAGATGGTGAGTAAAACCCTGGAAAACTGGGCAGCGGCGAGAAGCCCAGGGTTTAGCCTGCGAACAGACTTCCCGTTCCCGAAGTACTCAGGCGGTGGGGAGATAGGGAAGCCTGCACGCGTCTTCCTAAGGGCCGACCATTTAACTCTTGAAGGGGGGGGGGGGGGGGGGGTGATTTTGAAAAAAAATTTCCTGCAGGCTCTTGTTGGAAGAAAAAAATTGCATGCAGCACAAATGTAATAGAAAAAAATTACAGCACGAAGGGAAAAAAATATCCTGCCCACCATGTTGCTAGAAAAAAAATTCTTGCTGACCAGAGATCACCCCCCCCCCCCCCACCCCATCAAGAGTTAAATGGTCGGCCCCTAAATCACGGGTGCCTCCCACAAGAACCTCGCGGAGAAGTTAGCTTGTCAACTGTCAAATTTCAACCAATCCGCGCGCACCGGAAGTCAAACTCCAAAACCAAAGTAAACAAATAATGATACATGTGAAATTTTGGCGTTCGCTTGCGAGCGAGCGCCATGTCTACAACTCTGAAACTACAAAAAAATTATGTGTAACTCCAGCTGAGCTTAACTGCAGAATACCCTGCCACTTCGAAGCTATACCCCAAAAAAGGCTGGATACGCAGATACAAACGCTGTGGCGGTTTAAGAGAAAGCCTATCTTCAGAGTGGATACGCGGATACGGGGATACGCAGTCAATATCAATTAATTATGCATTCCTGACACAAGCGCGCTACAAGCAATGAGTCGAAACAAGAGCGCAAAACAAGTAATATACCTTGTTCTTTCAGCCTGCGTCGAAACAAGCGTGATACATACGTAATATGGGTCGTTCTTTAAGCCACGAGTCAAAACAAGAGCGCTGCACGAAAGAAAATCTACCTATCTACTCCTCGTTCTTTTGTCATTCTCCTTTTTAATATAACTAATCTCCAGATATCGATTCTAATTATACATCCTTCTTGAAGCGAAATATTAAATCACTCTTTACGCAATGTACTTACTAAACCAATGTTTAATCAAGCACAATCATGTTACACATGGTTTGTGGTACAATATTTTTTCTGCTCGACTCAATGGCGTAATCTGAGTTTACAAAACTACAACCATGTGACCGAAAATACTCTTCATTATTCCCCACGATCACTGCATTCCACCCATTTCATGTCGCATTTACAGATTTCACAAATACGATTTGCTGCAATCATTTTGTCGTCCTTTAGCCATTCGAAGATGAAATCTTTATTCCAGATATAGTTTTGAAGGAGATCGTCGTACGTCAAAACTTCCTCTTCAGGCTTCTGTCTTCCGTAACTGCCTTTAGAACGTGAACACTGGATACCGACGTCTTTTCGATCAACGACTGAACAACCCACTTGGATGCCGATTTTTCTCTTATGAGTTACTGAGGTCATAATAAGTTACCGCTTACGGTGGCCACTACAGCTAATGGACGATGTGGCGTACACTGTCAATTATATACCGACTACATTTTCTGCATAATTTTAATTTGGCAACAAAATGAACTATTTCTATCGACGTTCAATGATAGCAGCAAAATATATATTGCGCTGGTCTTGTCCAATGAGTTCATTCTCAAAGAAGCCTTCTGGAACGTAGCCCTTGGGTAGAACCAAGGATGGAAAACGTAGTGTTCTCAGGGATTTCTCTCGTGCTCTCGGTGGCGTATCTGTACGATGTCTGTTCGCCGGAAAACAACTAACAGAGTATCTGTACGTCTCCGGATGCATTTTCTTCATCCGATTTGAGCAACTTGAATAACACATCATAAATTTCGGCTGATACTGAGGTAGCCTTTTCCGTTCTGTGCTACAGTTTTCACGAGTCCCGACGAAGTGCATTTGTTTATAACAACATTTGAAGTGTCGGTTTCTCTAGCCATAGCAGACATAGGAGAAGCGGCACACTCCTTCAGCGCCTGTGACTTGCCAGTAGTTGGTGGACCGACAAACATCGTGGATAGATTTAGTGGAATTTTTTTGCGACCCATAGTTGAGTGTAGATTGCATACCTGCTACAAAGGCCGTTGTGGTAAGCAGACTTGTAGTGACATAGCCCGGATTTGTGCTAAGTGACTCTGCTTTTCTTTTGATGAAGGTCCATACATCTTCGGAAAACAAGCTGTTACAGGAGTACCCAACGACCTTTTCTGAGAATTTTTATCTTACGATGTACTAAACACTAGCTGAGTGTCCCCCTGTCAATCTTCGTTAATATTTAACTTTCCTGGCAAAAAAATAACCGCTCTTCAATGCCAGCGAGCAAAACTTTTGAGAAATAAAAATCCCAGCCAGCTACGAGCGTGTCGTTTCTCAACGAGCCAGCAAAGTTGAAAATGCCACAAACACGAAATGCCAGCCAGCACGGGTGGAATCTTTCCAGTTTGCCAGCCAGCAGTCGCGTAAGGAAGAAAAATACCCAGCCAGCTAAGTATTGATTTTAACTTTAAATTTTTGGGCAAAATATGTCGAATGGTTTATTTCGGATGTCAGATCGTTCCCAAGACAGGCAGTAGGCTTCTATCTGTATCCCGTGTTGTTTACTTTTAGTTTTTTCCCCGAAGTCCTATCTTCTCGCAGATAAAAATCCACCAAAATACGAAGCCAACTGACAGCACATGCTATTCAATACGTTGAGACTCTTGAAAGTTGCGTTACGAGCCCAAGGACAGTTTGTTTTTCATTAACTTTATTTTCAATCTCACGCAGATAAAAGTGCGCCCCATGCAGTACTCTCAGCCAGCATGAAAACTGAAATAAGACAACTGCCAGAAAAAACGTGTTTTGATTCCTGTCAGCCAGTAAGACTCATTACGGACACAAATTCTAGCAAGATTTCGTTAAAATAACACTGCCAGCAAGATTTTTATTTCAGCAAACATTTTGCCAGCCAGCCCAAAATCGGCATGCAGAGCGGTTATTTTGCAGATCGGCTCCATCGAGCACTCCTGCTGTTAAAAGGATCTGGAAGGGCGATAAGGCGTTTCTGCAAAAGGGCCCATGTCTTGTCGGGTTGTTTCTGTAGTTAGCTAATCTTGAATTAGACATTATATTTCGATGTGTTTGGTAAGAAAGGCAACGTGAAGCCGTATTCTGCAGTTACTCCTTTGGCACAATAGGGAAAGTCGCAGTGGGGAATACACGTACGCTACACGAAGCAAGTGTGGTAAAAACCCGTGGTTGAGTATTACTTTACGAAAGTGCTTTATTGTCATTCTAATTTCAAGAGAAAGTGAGACATTTCGGTAACTTTTGGATCTCTATTGTTAACATGGTATTCTAATTACTAGGGAAGGTGAGACATTTCGGTAACTTGGGTAGCTATTGTTGGCAAATATAACAGGTTGTGTGGTATGCTTTATAACGTGGATAAGATGCAAAGCAGATAATGAAGAAAATTTTAAGGACAAAAGGTGAGAAATAATTTGCAAATGGAACATCAGTGTAACCCCAGTTTTCTAAGCAACAACTTGAACTGACTGTACAGCATAACGTCATGTAAATACAAACCAAACGGAATTCATTTTAAAGCCAACATAAGTTTATTTTCAAAATTTCAGTTCGATCCTCTCGACTTTCATTTTCAGTTTTCGTTACTGTTTCGAATGAATTGGCTTCATTCGCCATTAGGATCGCCAAAATGCGAAGCAAAATTTCCACCACTTCTGTTGGGTTGATATATAGTTCGAATTTGGCCAGGCAATAAAATTACACACAGGTAATATCCAAGACTTTGATTTCCTTTGAATGTTTTCTATTTCTTAAGTGCACGTTCAAAACCCCGTCTCGGATTCGATGTTACCTCCCATAGTCATAGGGGAGGGGTCGTCTAACTCACCGTGTATCCTCGAATCTGCGTATCCACTTCGATATACGCCTACCATAGCCATAGGGGAGGGGTGGTCTAGCTCACCGCGTATCCACGTATCCGCGTATCCGCTTCGATATACACCTACCATAGCCATAAGGGAGGGTGGTCTAGCTCACCACGTATCCACGTATCGGCGTATCCACTTCGATATACACCTACCATAGCCATAGCGGAGGGGTGGTCTAGCTCACCGCGTATCCACGTATCCGCGTATCCACTTCGATATACACCTACCATAGTCATAGGGGAGGGGTGGTCTAGCTCACCGCGTATCCACGTATCCGCTACCTTTAGGGTGTACCTTCCGTGTGGCAGGGTATTCTGCAGCCCAAGTCCTCGAACAAGCTGGAATTAAAGCATTCTTTCCTTTGATCCCCTAGCCCTCTAGGAGATCTTATAACTATCTTTTTTTTGGACAGGACTTGCTCAAAAGCCCAGAACCTTACAATAAGATGATGAGCAACCTTGAAGGCGCAGAATGGAGACGGATCCGGAACACTATGACCCCTACCTTCAGTGCACTCAAGATGAAACAGATAGTTCCGCTGATGAATGCAGCCTGCGACACGTTGATGAAAAAACTGGAGGAAATGTCCAGGACGGAAGAAAGCTTTGACATTGTAAGGTAAATATATATAGTTACTACACATGGTTTCACGCATTGAATTATCTACAGTAGATAATTTTCAAGTTTTTTTCCTGTGAATAGACTCCACAAAGTAAATTGCATAAAAGATTAAAAACGACTTTAGTTCACAAATATTAGGGTGAAACTTGACAGTAAACACTGATGAAGTCATGGCCCTCAAGTGAGAACCCAGTAGGAGAGTTTGCTTGCAAGCTATATTGAAGATGCTATGTTCTGGAAGGTTTATTTATTTATTTATTTATTCTTATTATGGATTATTTATTTGTTTCTTGCAAATGGTTTGAACATACCAAAGTCATAGTGAGGTATGAAGATTGCACATTCAAAGTGCTCCACCGCCAGTCAACAGTTTTTCTAAGTTTATGTTTTCCTTGAGCTTATTGCTGTGGACACATGTAGTGTTACTATGATAGGTTTCAAAGTTATAAGGAGTCAGGGAAGAGTTTTACGAGGTCAATAGTTGCTTTCTTAAAGTAAAGATTGTCTTTCTTCTGATGACTTAGTTATCACCAGGGAGTTACTATGGATGTGATCTTACGATGTGCATTTGGAATCCAAGCTGATCCACAGAACAATCCAGATGAACCAGCCATAACTGCAGCTAGGAAAGTTATCAATGGGACTGCTTTGCAAAGAGCTGTCATCTCTGTTCTAAGTCTGCTTCCATTTGGAAATAAAATAGGTGAACTCTTCCCCAGCCTGTTGATTAGGGACTTTTATGACCTAATGGTCATTTCAGAACAGATTGTTGCTGCCAAGAAGTCAGCTGGAAGCAGTTCAACTAGAAAGGTAAATGAATTGACTGATAACATGTAACATTGCGTGAATGCAATGACCATGGGATCCATAAGACCATGTATGTTATCGCTGATACCCTGCTTGTAATATAATTTACATTATTAACATTTAATTTACATTGATCGCTATTTCATATGTATACATGGGACATTTAATTCTTTCTTGTTTGCTCTTTCCATTTCTTTCTTGTCTTTTTTTTATGTAGGAATTATTCTGTTTATTATGGTTTGTTAATAAAATATGTATACATATTTATGGCACTGATCACTGGTTCTTACCAGCAAATATTGCATTGGATGAAAAAACGCAATTGTTATGTCATCTTGTTTGAAGGACTTTCTTGACCTTATGCTATTGGCTGCTCAAGATGAGACTCTCCCAGACGCTAAAAAAATGTCTGATGCTGAAGTGCTGGCACAAAGTTTTTTATTTCTTCTTGTCGGCTATGAAACAAGCAGTAGTACCCTGGGATTTGTCTCCTATTTGCTTGCCACTAACCCTGATGTGCAGGAAAAACTACAGAAGGAGATTGACAGTGTTTGGGATGATGAGAGCAAATTGCTATCCTATGAGACAGTGAATGAGCTGCCCTATTTGGATATGGTGATATCTGAGACCATGAGGCTCTACCCACCGGGTGAGTGGAGACAAATTATTTGCGAATTTATTGGAGTGGGGTGGGACATACATTTAGTCTTGCTTCTTGCATGTAGAGGCAGTATAATGTTAAGTGGTATAAGGGATGTGGGCTTGTAATGCATAGCCTTGTTCAATCTCATGAACTACCAATATTTAAGTCAAGCCTTCTTAAATGAGTTTCCCTCAGTCTGTAATTTATGTACGTAGCATCCTCACACTGCCTGCCTCAATTAGCTCTGGTAAATGTAGGCATGTGTGAAAGTCTGTCATCTCCTTTTGATTAATAAAGTTGTTAAGTTGTTAATGGATTTGTCCCAAATATTCAACCACTCAGTGACATAATCCCGATGAAACCTTTGGTTATTTAGTAAAGCTGTTTCTTAGACATTTTATTTTAAACCCAAACAAAACAAAATTTTGCCAAGGTTTAAACTGAATGATGATTCCTTGTTTGTAAATGGGCCTTTGTGAGAAACCCAGCTTACAATAATTCACCAAAACACACAGTGAGGGATAGAAATGAAATCAGTAGACTCCACAAGGTGATTTCCACTCTACTTTTATATTGTGTTTTTAGGTTTTGTAACTCTACGCCAGTGCACTGAGGACTGTATGCTAAAGCACCTGAAGGTACCAAAGGGCCTCGCAGTTATGATCCCGATCTATAGCATCCACATGGACCCCAACATTTGGCCCAACCCCAGCAAATTTGATCCAGAGAGGTTTACTTCTGAGGCCAAACAGTCACGTGATCCATACGCCCACATGCCATTTGGCCACGGTCCACGCAACTGCATTGGGATCAGATTTGCTCAGATGGAGATGAAGCTGGTACTGGCTCGTATATTGAAGAAATACAGTTTCCAGGTTGCCCATGATACCGCGATTCCTCTCGAAATAATCGTGAAGGCCACTTTGGCAGCCAAAGAACTCAAACTGAAAATTACTAAGCGGAAGTAGTGCGAAGACGTTAAACGCTCGCTTTCATTATTTGGTTTCTTTTCATTTCTTTGTTAATACCACTCGCGAACCGTCCTGTAAGGATTTTGCAAGTTATTGATGTAGATGGATGTAGACGTAGAGTGCATATTGCCAGCCGCGCTTACTTTGTTAGAAACAGTAAATCTGCAAATTACTGGACGAGCGTAAGAGAAAATGATATCGTTTGTTTTCGTGTCCAGAGGCGTTATTTAATACACGTATCTCTCTTTATTCGTGTAGATATATTAGGAGATTCTTGATACAGGTAAAAAAAAACTCACACGCCCAGGCAAGCAAAGCGGTTTGGGTGAACTTGGGCTTTAACGATCTTTCATTACACTTCGGTTTTATGTGGTTTACGCAGAAAAGCTGAAGATAATATTACAAGTTAATACATGTATATTCCATATAGAATGCATTACACATTGAATAGTATCATATAAAGCTAGAGCGTATTGCCATTTTTCTCTTATAAGTGCTATTCATGTATCTTTTTTAGACCTTTAAAGTAAAGATAGATAGATAGTTTATTATACTTAAAACCTTGCAGCCAAAGGCTGAATTTGCTAAGTTTACAATGGAGTAAACATTAAAAATTACCTTTTTATTTAACTTTTGTTTGTCAGTAGCCTGCCTGCAGTAAGAACAGCTTTTGAGTTGTGTAGAAGATATGTCTAGGATGCTTAAGGATTTATGGTCAGCATTTCGCAAATTATACATAATTGCACAACGTTAAGAACAAGGAAATCTTGATCACAAGTTAAATGGGCGTAGCAAATGCAACAACAAAAATAAGGTAAACGAAAGGAAGATAGCTGGAATGTAGAATGGCAAATTATTAACTTATAATAAATTGACATGTTTCAAATGTTTAGTCAGTAAAGGTCACTCCTATCCTACTTGCCTAGCCTCCTTCGCAGACGTCTTTGGGCTCGTCACGCGTTCCTTGCCCACGAACGCCTGCTGAACTGAACTACCACTTCCGTTCGCGGCGGTTAGCCAATCATAGTTCGTTTTCCAATTTATGGAAAGTAGGACTTCGATCCCTGGATTATTTTCACAGACGATGCACGTGAATCGGGTGTCGATTTCCATTCTTACACAGCTCGTTATTGGTTTCTTCAAAACAAATGCTAACCGCCGACGAACGGAAGTGGCAGTTCAGTTCAGCAGACGTTCTTGGGCAAGGAACTCGTGACGAGCCCGAAGACGTCTGCGAAGGAGGCTACTATTTGCCGGGCTTCTTTTATCGTAAGTTTAGTTAAGAATAGTTGGCACCGAGACCAAGGAAGAGAAGCAGGCCTCGAAACATAGTTTCGTGTACAGATTGGCACGCCTTTCTTGTTTATAAAGGTGAGAAGTACGGTCCGAAAACAAATGCTTGCGAGCCTTGACTGAAACTGTCCTGGTGGTTTTACCGACATAGTAAGCATCACACCTTATGCACTAGTCAATTGAACCCCCTCCGGACACGGGGCAGATATGGGGATTTGACAAAGGCCCTAATCAAATAATATCAAACCCCCAGCCCCTGGGGAAAAACCTGAGATCAAGTCCCCCTACCCTGGAAGCAAATTGACAAGGGATTTAAAGAAAAAAAGCACTCACACCGACTTGACTGGGAACAAAATATTGCTTTAATAAGGCAACAGTTTTCTTTTCCTTTATTATTTAAATTTCAACAAAACGTACTTTTCACATACATTCAGTCAAAATGGTAAGCAAAGAAAATAATTCTGAATACAGGCTTTCAACGTAGCAAAACCTGTCTTAGTAAATCTTAATAGCACTTGCTGCGGATTATTAAATATCGCAAGAATATGAAATTTCACATTGTAAAGCACATGTCATCGGCTTCCCCGCGGGGTCGACCCCCGGGCCTACAAGGGAAAAATGTGGGGGAATACAAGGAGATGAATGGGATTCTTTGCCCGAGGGTAGGGGAAAGTCTTGACATTGTTTTACGTTCAAAGATGGAGTGGAGGAATTCACAATTTTGAAAAGGATGTCACGGGGATTTTCAGCTGAGAGACACCTCACTCAAGGGACTTTGTCTTGAGAGATTCCCCGATCTCCCGGCGAAATTCCTCAAGTTTGTTTGACTGATTTTACAATCCCCCTGGTTAGCCCTGGGGTCGACCCCACGGGGAAGCCGATGACATGTGCATAACTGAGCATTTCGGAACACGTGGTTGCTTTGAAAATGTCAAACAGCAAATTCAGTACAAAGCCACTTTCCACTTGGTGCATCCAAACGTCCCACACATTCGAAATGGAACCACTCTATAGGGCAGTCAGGGCTGTGACATGCGATCATATTGCCAACCTCGCTTGGCCGCGGCAAAGGCATCATGCGTCATTCCCAACAGTGGCTACCTAATCGCTGGACTCTTCTGTACGGCTGCCGTCTGCTTTCTTGTAGATGCCGCCTTACGCGCACCAGCCTTTCGTTGGCAGTTCCTCACAGCATCGAGATGAGTTACCCACACCTCCACGTCTTCAGAACTCAGAAGAGTTTGTTTAGCAAGATCTTCTACCTCTTCTGAGGTCAAGTCCCTGTTCTCTTTTTGAGCTTTCTCAAAGGTTTTCTTGGTGACAGTACTAGGAGGGTAAATCACTGCTGTCTGTGGTTAAAACTTCTCCAAGACGCATAAAGTGCCTCGTAAAGCGAAAAGTGCCCCAATTCTTACATTCCTTAGACTCCCAAGGGCGCTTTGGATCTGGCACTGGTAGCAGGAACTGAACGTTGGGTTCTCCGGCGTGCTATGCTGTCTCATCTGTGGGTTTTCCTTTCCGACAAATAGGATGACTGCAGTCCTCTTTATAACAAGCTTGAGGTGCAAAGACATATTCACTCGGTAAGTTTTTCACCATGTGCCGCTCGCGTAGGCTCCAAATTTCTTTAAAGTGGTGGTTCAGGTCAGGCTTCTTCTTCTTGTGCTCTCTGTTTGCCGATTTTGTACCTCACAGAAATACCAGCAAATCTGTTCGCTCTTCTTTCATTTGTGCTGCTCGCTGATCAGTTGCACCCCTGTATATCTTGATTACAGTCTTTTTGACCACAGTCAAATCTCCCTCATTCCCCAAGGTAGGGACATACTGAAACGCAAAACACATCTAATCTACCACCCCAGGGGACAGATCTGTTATCAAAAGTGATTATATGCCCCTATCAGTCCTCTGTCTGCCCCGGGTGCGGGGGTGGGGGTTTCAATTGAATAGTGTGTTACAGATGCAAATTTGTAAACCGCGTGGGAACTCGGCAAGTTGGGAACCGAATCCGTCTACATCTACATCTACATCTACATCTACATTTATTAATCGACAACGCTTTCGCATCAAGTCGATATAAATAAAAAATAAATAAATAAATAAAAATAATAATAATAAAAAAACACTTGTAAATTAAGTACAGTAATATATTGCAATTTCAAATGATAAAATTATTTCTCAATAAATATAAAATACATATATACAAATAAATAAGGTAGATAATTTTAAAAAAATAAAATAAAATAAAATAAAATAAATTACAGCAATCAACTATTTCTAATAGCTGAGAAACAGTGATCTTTAAATAATGAAAAATTGGCACTAGTACGAATGCCACTTGGTAGAGAGTTCCAGTCCCTTATTGTCCTTGGATAGAAACTATAAAAATAATAATCATGATTGCAATTGGCTTGAATAAATGAATCATTAGAAAATGATCTAGTAAAACGCTGTTTAGGTAAAAAATAATTAGGTATAGGCAATGCAATCAAATTGTTAACTGCTAAATAAAATATATTCAATCGACGGGCTTTACGTCTATCCTCTAAAAGATCTAAATCTAATGACTGTAGCATTTCTGTAACGGAAGAAGTTCTGTTATAGTCTCTTTTGATAAATCTGGCTGCACGCCGCTGGACTGCTTCAATTGAATCAATCTGTTCTTGTCCGTACACCAAATATATGCTTTTCAACTCTTATGACGTGAAAAATAATCTAGGCTGCTAGCAGTTCCTTTATGGATGCTCGAGGGCACAAGCCTTCTCAAAAGCTAGACGAGAATAGGATGACGAGATAACGCATGTTGTTTTTATGGTCCCACGAACATCTCACACCATAACACTCGGTCCCAGTCTCAGCCCTCTGTCACCTATCCAATCACGTGCCTGGCCAGCTTTTCCCTTTTCCAAGAGGGGCATGAGAACGAAGTCTTACTGAATTTGCTTCTTGGAAGCACGGCAACGAGGCAGCATTTCAAAGTGTGTGAAGCATCATTTACGTCTTTGATATCCCAGAAGTCCTAGTAAACTTTTAAAGCATTCACCAGCACGTGAAGAGGGCGGCTCTTGGGCGAGGTAATAAGAGTGTCTCAGGTCTGAGCGCTGTCAACAACGGTGATTAAATCCCATTTGCACTGCTAGCACAGAGGGGCCAAGCTGTAGAACAGAAAATAGGTCAGCTAGATGCGAAATATATGGCCTTTTAGTTTCTGCTGTAGTTTTCAGACCCCCAAAGTAGATTTCGTTTACTTTAGCGTTAACAATTTGGCGAAAATAACTGTATCGATTTTTCTCGACGGGAAGGTTTTGAGTTTTTTTGGCAAATGTGGATTTCAAACTAACAACCATATGACTTATAATGCGAGGATTGCATCAGACAACGTGACATGAATTAAAAAAAAAGTCTTGTTCATTCGCTCCTTGCTTACAGATTTAGCCTCATTTTCATACTGTACATCCGCTTCTCTTATGCAAATGAACTGATCGCATGTCATCATTGCATGCCTGACTTTAAATATTTATTTTCAATATTTACTCCTCCAGCTTTCGCTTTTGACTCGGTGATCCGTGGAGTTAATGGTTTATCTTTCAGTTCTCATGTGGATTCAACGACTCAATCAATAGAGGTACGTTGCTAGGTCATTTTTTTTTATCGAATATCTATATATTCAGCAATATTTTCATGAGAGTTTAAGCTAGTATTAGTGCTTTGTACCTTTACGATGTTCAGGATAAGATATGTTATTGCCTTCTTAGCCGAATTATCGGTCTGAACTAATCAACCATGTTGACGGAATATCTCAGGATTGCAACCACATATCTTGTTTTTGAAACTAAGTTTGACTTAAATCTCCTATGCGACATCTTGTCGTGAGAAATGCCATGCGCACATTCTTAAGTTTTGAAATTTTCTGCGTTTTCTTTAAAAAGCTTACTTCATGTCTCTGAATTGTCGACGCAATAAGAGAATCAACAACAACAACAACAAAAAAAAAAAAACAACAACAATTAAAAGTTGTAGAAATTCTTACATCCAAGAAGAAGAAAATTAAACTTGTGAAAGACAATTTCATTAAAGAAGTCAGTAACGACATTTTCGTAAAGCATCGACTAAATAATTATTTGTTACAGGTGTCCAGGTATCCTGTAGGGCGAATCTAACCGTAACAACAAAACAAAATCAGTAAAAAATTGAAGAAAAAGTGCGACAGAACCAAAAAATGGTGTTTAAAACTGGCGTGTCTTCAGATGTCATTGCTACATTTAACCAGCTGTGTTTTGAAAATAGTCTTTTCTCTCTGGTAACAATACGTTTTCAGTTCATGAACATGAAAATGTTAGGCGAAACGTGACTGAAATATTAACGTTCTCACGTTAACTACTAATTAAATATTTACGCGGAAAAACCGAATGCTGATCAGCTTACATGTAAATCCCGCACAATGGCGTTTTCACTCTAATTTCTGAGATTTCTGTGGATGCCCTCCTATATTGCACCTTGAGGTAATAAGCTTAGTTTGTGAGTAAATCTAGCTAGGCCGCCCGGCACTATATCCCGCTGATTTGCATTTCGTATTGTTATTCATTTGTGACGTTGTAAACATGCTTGTCGTTGGTTTTGGCGCAATAGAAAGACAACAGGATTTGAGTGGCAAACAAACCAGGAGAAAATTTCATCGTACGATTAATATTAATTGAAGATATCAACGTGGTTTAAAATCAAGGTCTTTTAAAGTCTACTATGTGAGTACATGTATTCAGTGTAAGGCAGGAAGAATTGAAAATCAGAAGATCGTGGGAAGGATTTTTTTTGCGATAAAGTTACTCTGCTTACTGCTGCGAGCCAGTATGGGTAATTTCCTGTAGATTTTATCTTCATACTAACAGGAACTATAATTTCTTGTCACGATATTACAATTCCGTGCTAAGACTCTACTTAGTGACCTTAAGATCTTCCTGACTTGACTGATTCATCTCTCAATTCGTGATGCAATACCGTCCTGATTATTGAATCCTTTCTCGCGTGACTAGAATACAAAGATCTACATGCGAACACTGCGCGGCGACATGGCTGGATATGAAATAACAATTAATCTGTTCTTACTACTCAAATGGAGACGTCGACGATACGTTGAATAACCTGACAATCATATTCAGATTGACATTTCTTCCTTCGCCCCTCAAAATGTTTACTTTTTCCGATCTGTGGCAATCGGAAACCAAATGCTAATATATTCAACCATCTGCGTCAGTATAAGCAATGAAGCAGTCAACTTTAATAAAACGGTTAGTCGCCACTTTAAGATATGATTTGGTTTCGGTTGACCTGTAACTCTTCGGTTAACAGGCAGACGCCATTATCTAACCAATGCTGTACCGAAATCATCTTTTTTACCTAAAGAAGAAAAGATTAAAAAAAAAATAAAAAAATAAATAAAAACTAAAAAAATAAAAACAGAACTCAGAAAGCACAGCTGACTGGCTACTGTTCAAGTCGTTCAAAAATAATGTTTTTTTTGATACAAATGTCATCTAGTCGACCATACAAACAAACAAACAGAAAAGAGACCAGACGCCAACAAGTGAGCTCGAAAACACCGGAGTATGAGTAATGAAAGTAGTTTGAGAATAAACTAAGCACTCCGTGTTGTCAGACCGCGTTTCCTTATCTTGTGTATGTGCGGCCTTTTTCAAGGAGGAAGCAATGTGGCTTTTCAAACCTAGCTTTCACATTTAAAAACAATTTTCAAAGAGTGGTCTTTCCCTTAATGCTGTTTGCTCGGTATACATATGTAGGACTCTAGCCATGAAAGTGTGTGCCGTGAAAAAATTCCTTAAAACAGCCCAAGTGCGACCCCTGATTCAAACTGACGAAAGCAACTAAGCAGTTCTTTCTTTTGAGGGTGCTTTTCTGTGAGAATGTAGACATTTGATCATGTCCGCTGAACATAGTGTTTCCTTTTAGCAAAGAAGATAAATATGACAGTTCAGTGGCGGATCCAGGGGGAGGGTCGGGGGGACCCCCCCTTCCTCCCTCCTATGCTCTCCCTCCTCCCTCCCTCCGGACCCCCCCTTCCTAAGCCGAATTTTTTTCTACTATGACATGTTTGACGCTGAAATTCTCGCATCTACAGGATCGCCTATTATTACTCAACTGGTTGACTTGTTTTTTGATGGAAAGCCATTGTGTTTTGCCACTAATCTAAATTCCAGGCATATTTCTACAATGAAATGTTATTTTTGGTGGTACCCTCTGATGGTCACTCACCTCTGCTCGCAAAGCAATTTTGTCCAACCAGTGTTAAACACGTGATCGTCTCCACAAATTGATTAAAGCCTGGCTCCCCTGGCCTGGCTAAACTAGGAAACATTGTTGCGCAAACATTGTTGACGAAACAAATTCCCAGTTTAGCCGCGCGGGAAACATTTGTTGCGGAAACAAATTTTGTGTCCGGGAAACAAAAATGTTTTTGGCCGAAAGTCAAAAACAGTTTTTGTTTCCGAAACACAAAATTTGTTTCCGCAACAAATGTTTCCCGCGTGGCTAAACTGGGAAACATTTGCGTCCTCGACAATGTTTCAGAAACAATGTATTCTAGTTTAGCCAGACCTAAAGAAACAAGGACGGCGACGGCAACGAAAATGTCAAAATGCCACTTGTGCGATTATTCCAATTTTTTCTATGAACGGCGCTAAAGTAAAGTTGATTAAAAAAAAAAAAAAAGAAAAATTTGCTATCATGTGCTCGCGTTCTCGCCAAAACCTATCAATTCACGTTGCTGTTTTGCAGAGGACGGCAAAGAAAAATGTGAAACGAACGTGCAGAGAGATTGTTTTTGCTAGTTAAACCTATCATTTTGTGACGTTCTCGTTGACGTTCCCGTCCTCGTTTCTAAAACTCCCTTTTGTAACGGCGGCTTGGGGTGGGGGGGGAGGGGGTTGTTGAGGTTAGTGACGGAGTCACGAGGAGAAGTAATTTAAAGTAAGTTTGGACCCCCCCAATAAAAAATTCCTGGATCCGCCCCTGCAGTTGTTGCCGTTTGAACATGAGAAGGGTCTGTCATTGAAACTTACCGCCATATGTCAGGTGTTCAATCAATGCTGTCAACAGAGGCGAGATACGCTCGGTGACAACAGTTCGTCGTAATTAGTTTCTCTCTCTCTCGTTTTAGCGGTGGAAGACCTATAACTAACATTGCAGATTGCCTTATTTTATTTTGACCGTTAAATCTGATTTCCTTTTAAGCCTGGCCGTGACCTTCTTTAAATTTTGAGCGCTCTGGTGAGAGGTTTGAAGACACCTTTTCGGTGGGAAAAAGGAGCAGTACTGACGCTGAGATGGAGACGGGGGTGAACGACCGCTCCAATCGCACAATGATGACGAACCCGACAAACTTTCTAGGTAAGTAGTTAATGATACCTCAGTGACGGAACAAAGTCATCACTTGGTTTGGGATTTGAACAAGAACACGGTTAAACAGTAAACGCCTGACATAGCGGGGGAGTTTCCGTCGACCGGCTTCAAAGACAACGACGCTAGATTCACATTGTTCTTCAAGCGACACCTAGAGCGCAGTTCCAGTGACGGGAACGACGATTCGGAAACAAAACAGCGATCTAATGACAGTTAAATTAGGAAACAAAATCGGGACGATTCAATGAGGTCTGTAATTAAAGCAATATTTGTTTTGTGGTCTTTAAGTGTCCAGTTTGTTGTGAGGAGGAAAAAGAATGACGTGATGCGACTTTTTCTATCAGAAGAAAGCTTTTTTCCATGCTATGCATTATTTCTAGCGTGGCGTCAGTTAAAACACCCTGCGCTTACTTGGCGTGGAAGATTGCGGGTGAAATTGCTGCATGTTCCCTGCCAGGTTCTCGAAGAACCTGGAGCAGATTAAAGGATACTAGCGAATTGATTTGTGACCACAGAAAGGCCCGAAAATAAATAGCTTACGCCCACAAAAATGTAATTGTCTTTGAAGAGAAGTCGAGCAATGAAAACTGCATATAAATATAGTTTTTATACGTGTTCACCTCTATTATGGCTATTTCTGCATTATATTGCCAGATGATTTGGCTTTTTTTCATTCGTTTTCATGGACGCCATTTATTGCATTTTCAAATTAAACCAAATTATTTAGTACTATAGATAGATTTATTTGGCTCTTGAACGCGACATTTTTGGAGGAAAAGACTCATTAAAAATGTAGCTTCCCTTTTACTAATTACTATCATGGTGGGTTAGAGCGTAATGTGAAATCATCATTGTAAATAGAAAATATTGAGTAAGTAACTTCGATGTTATCTTCTAAACATTCGAAAGAAAATAAATAAAATCATTAAGAGACATATTTTCCCGTTTTCGTTTCCGCTCCTCCAGAATTATGTTATCTGAATTATTGTCGCAATTCGTTCTACCTTTTGAAATATTGGGAGATTTGACAAACAACGCCTGTAGATTCCTTTCGTCTGACTTGCCAGGAAACATTTCGAAAGGAACATTACCATGGTAATCATTCCGCTAAAAACATTTTCATGTTGTTAACTACTCAGTAAATAATGCACGTCTGTCGCTTAACTGAAATTAAAACATTTGGAGAAGGAGTGCAATTCTGAATTGTCATTTTCAGCTTCGCTCATTAATTGGAGGTAGTCAGTTGTGTGGGTTTAAGACTTTTCCTTTTGTGCTCCTCACTCAGCAAAACACCTGATGCGATTTCAAGTTAATGACAAAATAATAATATTTGTTTCCATGGATTATTATGCAATTTGCTGCTGTAAATTGTAAGTGACTTGATGAACAGTTCTGATGTCTCTCGCTGTGTGTCATGTATGACGTATGCCAGGTGTTCAGATAACAACAATGTGAGAGGAAAAGAGGATAGGAAATTAATAACCTCCCCTCTGGCTACGCCTGCTCGACCACAATTTTCATGTGCATAACAAGTAGTTGTGCTATTAGCTTTTCGATGCCCCGTTCCTGAATTGTCGTGACACTTATCATGGATACAATTCTAAACAAACTGTTCTATTTTTTGCACTTTTCCAGCAGCGTTTTGCCGTCAAACCATTTGTTTATCTAAACAACTTAAATGTTGTTTGCGGCAAATTACAAACGTTTCCTTAGTACGTATTGAAGGTCAGTTTGGGAATTTCATCTTCGGGCTTAAGGACCTTAAGCGGAAAACAAATCTTTAAATCTTTCGGACTCATCTTTTATTTCATATTTAGCCGCGCCCTTCTTAGCCTCCTGCGCAGACGCTCTTTGGGCTCCGGCGTCACGCGAGGAACGCGTGACGACCTTAAGACGTCTGCGTTGGAGGCTACGCCCTTCTTTTTCTGTTGGTATCTTTTTCGCGGGTGGGTTTGTGGCCTTCTCGTTTTCTTCTCGTTTTCTTCTCGTTTTCCGGAAAATTCAGTGTGGAATTAGGATCGAGAAACGTGGAATTTTTATGATAGCAATGGGTTGGTATGCCAAGTTCTACAAGGGCCGGGAAACCACGGTTGTGCAGCCACTAGCAAATATTAATTTCATGGTTGTACATGTAGAGGCATGCATCTGAACTGTGAGGCTCTGTTTAGAGTTAATCTTTTAACACTGTGAGTAAATGCTCTACATTTTAAGGATAACCATTTTCTAGCTCAGATTACATTTCCTGTAACGACAAAATTATCATCGTCATCATCATCATCATCATCATCATCATCATCATCGTCATTATTATCAACATCATCGTCATGGTCCTTCTGCTCTCTAACTGACGAAGAAAAGCTTTTTTAAGTGCTTCTACGATCAGCAAATTAATCGTCTTTTTTCTTCAAATTTCGAAAGTGTGTTTGCTTAACAACCGACTCGCGAAATTTCAAGCTTTAATTTGGATAAGTCAGTTTTTTATTTTGGCTGAAATATTTCTATTTAGTGATCCGCCATTACTAACTTCAAAATCTTGAGGGAACTGGATCGAGGACAAAATGACGTCGAAAGCTCACAAGAGTAAGAATGCAGTGTGTGTAAACCCGGCTGATTTAGTATGCAGGACGGGAATTTTGAGCTTTCAGACTCTCAAACTCGTGTTTTGCATACTTAATAAGCTGCATTCACACACTGCAATTTTAAACCAGTGAGTAAATGACGTCATTTTATCCTGGATCCAGCTCTCCGAGACCTAATCGGTCAGTTATGAACGTGAGTAATGGCGGACCGTTAATTAAAAAGTTGTATTCAAAGTAAACAGTCTTCTGCTTGAAATTAAAGCTTAAAATTTCGCGAGTCGGGTGTTAAGGAAACACACTTTGGAAATTTGAAGAAAAAAGACGAGTGATTTTCTGATGGTAGTAGCACTTTAAAGAACGGGTATCCGTGACGAGGCTCTGGGAACAGGCGATTAGTCCATTGCCGAAAACATGTCCACACCACATAGGATAACCATATCAGGAAGCGAAACCATTTTCCTTTGTCTATTGAAACCGCTCACTTTCGACGTGGTTATGTCGTCCTGCGTTTACAGCGCTGCACGGCTCGAGAATGTTGGTGAATTGAACACACCAAGGCTGTGTTTACTGTATTTAAAAGCGTACACGTGTTTTACGTTTCAGACACTTCTGGAAACAAAGAGACGGTGGAGGTTGGAGTAATCGTCATAGGCTTATGCTGTATTTGCTTGGTAGCATGCGCACTAGTCATCCTACAGCTCCGATCAAACAACAGACGCATCATGGGAAACCGTCAAAGATCAACAGACAACGAGTCACGTGACCAGACGCGTGATCCACTGGATATAGCGGCACCGCCCTCATATGACGCAGGTAAGTTATTTGATCGATTGTTATCATCTTATGATTATCGACTTCACGTAAGCCTCGCCAAATGTCGGAATCTTATATAGCCTAAGTAGAGCCGCAGCAATCCAGTTTAGTTATTTTTATAGAAAGATCTTTGTTTAACATACATTGGTATAATTGGCAAAATAAGCTACAGATAAATCCACACAAGAAATTGAAAGTACTTGGCAAACTTAGCAATCGTCGTGAAAGGTTTAATGGTTTTTGAGAAAGGGACATTTAAATTGTTAAGATTTTACAAAGAATGTATGCCACTCAGCCGTACAATTCCTTGCAAATGTCACTAGTTTTGAAAGGCAATATCATAGCAGGTCAATTTGGGTTCATGTGTTCCCGTGAAATCAAATGAAGAATGATCCTCGCAGTTGTGAACGCAATTTATGCAATTGCGAAGAGAAGAAAATTTCAGTTTGAACCCGTGACCTCGCGATACCGGTGCGATGCTCTAACCAACTGAACTATGAAGCCACTCACGTTGGGAGCAGGTCAATTGTGGTATCGCGAGAACAGCTATAGACAAAGGCCTTCGAGAGCACCAGCTGTTAGGAAAAAAAGATAGCAAAATAATTTTATGATGTTGTCTGTTTAAGAGGTAAGTTAATAGGTTTAAACATCTCTCAGTTACTACGCGCGCAGTGATTGGTCAATTTTGCGGGCCGTATTCTACAGTACGGCCCGCTGTCCGTCCCACTAAATTGAAAGTTCAGTGCAACATTTTCTCGCCAACATGTCTTGTCAAGAAAATTTTGATACTTACTTAAAAGTGTTGCGAAAAAAACAGAGAATAGCAGCAGAAATCTGAAGAAAGTGTGCCAAACTTTTAAATTTACTTCCTTGAGCTTTTAGAAGATTAAGGGTTGCTTGACTTCAATTAGTTTTCTTTCCTGTACGCCGGATTAACCTCAGAGATATAATAAATATCTTACTAACTTCGTTTTCTTGGTCTGTACTGTAAGTTACGGATCCTCGTTTTTTCCATTAATTTATGGCCCACGCGCTTCTCGCACGGGCCATAAATCAACAGGAAAAAATAATAAATATTAATTAAAAACTCGGTCCGTAACTTACAGTACGGACCTAGAACTCGGTTAGTAAGAAGTATGTCATTTTTACCTTTTTAGAGTACACTCTTATAAAATAGATTATAATCTAACACGATTCAGCTTTTGTTACTGCATTTTAAATATTTGGAAAAAAATTCTGTTTTCTCTTTTTTTTTGTCTGTCACTAGAAAATAAAACTTAAAATCACAAACCACTACATTTTAACTTTACTTCCTTTTTTCAGTGATCCGTTCTCCTCACCTGTACCCGCCTTCCAGACGAAACTCCTTTACGCTTGACGCCTCTGAGACAAGACGAAGCTCAGACTTCAGTGCCTTTAGCTTGACTCTGCAGAGCCCTCGCTTCATTCACCAGCCTCGCCGAACACCAAGGGAATTGTGCGAGGACAATCAGTCTCTGCACTCAGACACTCAACTGGCGGGAAACCAAGCGGAAAACACCGAAGAGCCCCCACCTCCTTACCCCGGAAATGATGTACTGATATCTCCACGCAATGCGCGTTCGATGGATTACATTGGTCATGGCTATGCACGCCCCGCGGAGCAAAGAACTAGAAATCATGAGAATAAACTCGAAGGACGCAGTCAGAATACACGTTGTTGCTCAGGCGGACGGAGAGGGAGATCTTCGTTAAGTCAAGGAAATATTGCTTGTCCAAGCAGAAATCACGTGGTAAACGCATGGAGTGATACGCAACGTGGAACTTCACGCAACCAAAGAAACGAAGGTTGTGGGTCTCACGAATGTCATTCAAATCCAAGCATGAGAAACCTAGTTGTAAATCAGTCAGACCAAATTGCTTCCAGAACGTTTGTTTCGCATTCAGCTCGAGGCTCTAAGGAGGCAGTATCCACTACTCGCACATTCATCCCTGAAAACCTCCAGGATGTGGAAACTTTATAGTTGTCTGTGCAAATAAACGGATTATTGTATATGGCACTTAAGCAACGAAGACGGCAACGAGAACGAAAACGTTTTTTCAAAGTATACATTCACAGTGTCAGTTGTAGCTACTTCGCGATTATTCCAACTCGTTCAACTTGTGAAAATTGAGCGAACTGTAAGACCACTGAATTGATTAAGTGGGTGACACACTAGACGATTTTATACGCCGATCAACGCCGCTATCGGCGAAAATCGCCTAGTTTGCCCGATGCAGCGGTTGCGATTTTCACCGATCGCCGCGATCGAAGTATAAAATCGCCGCTATCTGACATGTCAGATACCGGCGGCATTCGCTAGTGTGCCCGTTGCCGCGATTTTATACGCCCATCGCCGCGAATCGCCAGTAAAGTCAACCAATCAGATTGGGCGATTTTATCACATGACTTTTCAAAATGGCCGACGACAACGATGCGTGGTTTTGGACAGAGGAAAAAGAACCAAATCTGATCAAGCGATTGGTTATTTAAAATTACAATAACTGTAACATTCTGTCTCACGGTACAATAAAGATTGATGACTACGTCATTCAAAAACACCGAAAAGTGGGAGAAAAAGTGAATAAACAAGGCCGCTATTAATATTTTCTAAGGCTTTATAAAAGGGCTCCCTCACTGTCCAGGAAACACTGAGGAAAATTCAATGGATCTTTTCTTGTCAGGAGCGGTGATCTCATTGGCTTCAAAGAAATGATTGACCCGCACGTTGTACGTTATACTCATCTAGTTTACCAAATAAAATAGGCATTTGACATTCCAACTTAGATCATTCGTCTTTGTTCAACCGTGGTTGTTCGATCGCTTGACTCTTCGCCAAAAATTTGGTGTATTAAACGGCAAAAAGAGATAAAAAAACAAACGGTTACACCGAGCACAAACCCGATCAGAAACGCAACGAAGCAAAGTGGCGTGACCGCAAAAACTAGGCACCAGGACACCACATTCCTCCCCATTCCAAGTTCAAAGAGCAGAAACCAAACGAAATGGTATAAAGAGGGCTCCTGATCTACCCTAAAACCAAAAACGTTACTGGGGTGGGGAGCGAATTCATCGGTAAAAACACTTTGACGTGGGGGCTTCCGGTCCCTTACTGTGTAACTACTTACAGGGGAGGCCTGTCCTGGGTTTTGAAACCCTTGTCCAACTGGTGATTCTTTGTCTCCATGAGTAACTTCGGGACTTCCGACATCGGGAACAAAACATCCTGGATCCCCAGTCTCCTCAACCAGAAGACTTGGAATGGTAACAGCAATTTCAAGGGCAGTAGCTTCCGTAGGCCGGGTAACAAATTGGTCGTGGTGTCTTCGAACCGCGATTCCATTTTCCAGTTCAACTCTCACAGGCAAAGGGCTAGTCTCCTGAATCACGGATCCTGGAATCCACTTATGACCTCTGGAGTAGTTCCATACGTTTACAGCATTACCGACTTCTTCTTGGCGCAACCGGCTGTGCTGATCACGTTGTCTCTTTTACCTTGACTGTGCTGCATGGAACTTTACACCAATATCTGGCCGCAACAGATCCAGATGTGACCTCAGACTTCGACCCCATCGTAGCTGAGATGGCGATTCACTAGTTCTGGTTTGAGGGGTAATGCGATCGCTTAAGCCCAAAAGTGGGGTGCTTTACAGACCCCATATTGCAGACGGTTATATCTGTAAAGGCGTTGATGCGCGTGGATTGTCAAGAACTCCCTCGAGTCCTCGTCCACAAGCATCTGTTCATAAGCGTAGCTCAAATCCAATTCCGTGAACCATTGATCCCCATCCAACTTTGTGTAAAGGTCATCTAGCTTAGGGATAGGGTAGCCATCCAGTTTCTGTACTTTGTTGACAGTAAGATTGTAGTCTCCACAGACTCGTACAGTGCCATCATTCTTCATGACTGGGACTATGGGTGTCGCCCACTCGGAATATTGGACGGGTTCAATAGTCCCTGCCTTTTCGAGTCTTACCAGATCATGTTCAATTTTCTCCCTGAAAGCATAAGCCACTGGTCTAGCTTGGTAGAAAATGGGGCTAATTGTGGGATCCACATAGATGTTGGCTTTTACCCCCTGTAGAGTTCCGAGGCCCTTGTCAAACAGCTGGGAATGTTTATGCAAGATATCTTCAAGTTGTTTATCAACTTAATCCTTGGCCAGTTCAGTTTAATTTCTTTCAGTCAGTTCCTTCCTAACAGAGGCCTTCTCCACCTACAACTACTAAAGTTAGTGAGTCTTGTTCCCCTTCATAAGATACATCAACCACACAGAACCCTTTGGGCTTGACCTCTTCCAAAATATACGTACGAAGGGCAACTCCGGATGTCCTCAGTGGGGGTGTCCTTCCTTCTGAAACAAGGTTGTCGTAGGTTTTCTCACTAATCACTGATAATGAAGCCCCTTTGTCAACCACCTTTTCTATGGGTTTCCCGGCAACATTCAGGTGAACTTTGTACGGCGAGGGGCAAAAGTATACAAAGAATATGTACCGGAATCCTGTGCCCCTCCTGACGCTTACTCTTCACCTTCCAGAAGGTGGGTGGGCTGAGGACTGCCCACATCCTTATAATGGCAGTTCCTTGGGTAGTGTCTGCCGTCACAACTTTGTTAAGGGAAGCATTCCCGTCGTGAGATTCAAATTTTTCTGAATCTCCGCAGCATCCTTATCTGCGGCGTCAATTGCAGCGGCAAATCAACTGCGCGCTTTAGGGTTAATTTTGGTTCAGCTAGTGATCGATGTTGTTTTCTGATGTGGCGGACACCGCATACGAACTGATCACGTATCATTTCATCCAGAGCTGTTCCAAATTCACAGTGTTCAGTAAGGTGCCTCAACCGCGCTAGAAACATTGCAGTTGTCTCACGTGGTTGTTGGCTTGAATCGCTGCATAATGGCGAATGGCCGAGGCATAAAATGATCTTGCACTATAGCTTGCTTCGCCAGCGTGCTTGACTCGTCACCAAATGTGGTGTATTAAACGCCCCAAAACAAAGACAAAACTTAAGGTTACACCGAGACGTTCGCAGTGTCCTACTTCTTCGTCGTAGGAATTTTTAGATTTTAGTACCGGAGTATGAAATTTTCTACGAGCACGACTTTTGAAATCAAGTTCGTGTGATTCAAATTATTGCTTGTGCCATCAATCTTGTTTCTACAATCTCCTAATCAGCTGAGGAACATGAGAAAGTGAATGGTCTGAAATTTCATTGAAAGTCGCACTCGTACTGAAATATCTTAAAAACAATTGCACATTCGCCTTCTACTGGCATTTCATGGTATTTTTACGCAGCAGCCGGTGCCTATAGATCAATAGTGTTTGTCCTTAGCACGGCGCTCTATCTGGCCGGCTCACAAGTGGAAAGCAGAACTGAACCGACTGATGCCGTCTGTCATAGCAATCCGGCATATGCGTACAGCGGCTTTCAAAGTTTCGAAACTCTCTCCGTGACTGTTTAAGACTACCACTGCATCGTAAACGCTAATAGGTTTAAAAAATCATACAGCTTAAAGTCCCGTCTTAACAATGAAACATTTCCGTCCAACATCGTGTTGGAACTGATATGTTTCGCTGAACACAATTAAGCAAAGAAAACTGTTGCCTGTTGATGTAATCTAATTATAGCAAAAGGGTTAAAATTATGTTTGCTTTGGCTTCAATCATATGTGCTCTTGATTCAACTGTTTTAAACTGAAATAGCAAATAAATTCTTAACTTGCGTGCAAGGTCTTTAAAAGCAGCATTGGTTTCTCTCCACTCTATAAATATTCGTTTTTCATCTCACGTTTTTTGGTTGTATTCTTCGGCGTTCGTGCTTGACTATTAGTCAAGTTTGCTGGCCAGTTTGGGCTTTTTACTATTATCACTTTAATCCTTATGCTCGCTGTGCTTTATAGCGGAGCTCCGCGCGCCGAAGGCGCGCGCGCGGAGCACCATTGGTAAGAAAATATGGTAACCTATCTGTCGGAGAAAATTTGGTTTTCGTCACCGTATGTACGTCGTCCGTGCGCCGTTCATGCATCTCTTAAAATCTACATGTAACACGGTTGTTATCGCTAGAGAATGTTTCAAAAGTGTTGCAACCGAAAATTTTTTGAAGAATGACATGGTTGTTCAGCAAAATTGGTACCCAAAACAATAATAAAGATGACTTGACTTGACTTGAAATAGGAACTCTGTGAGTGCATGTGGCTACCAAATGCATGCTTGCGAGCATATGCTGCCACCGCAGGCTTTAATTCACTTGGACAAACAACGTGGTGACATAGA
Source organism: Pachyseris speciosa (assembly GCA_016490735.1). Classification (NCBI taxonomy): domain Eukaryota; kingdom Metazoa; phylum Cnidaria; class Anthozoa; order Scleractinia; family Pachyseridae; genus Pachyseris; species Pachyseris speciosa. Next base: position 29,192 of record JAEMWC010001791.1, read on the forward strand.
GGCTACTGCTTAAATGATGCAGTAACCACAATAAAAGGAGAGTGAGCATTAAATATTCAGTCTCACAGTTAAGACCTCAACTTCAAGGAACTGGAAATATTATGTAATCCGTTCTGAATATGTAATAATAATAAATAATAATGTTTAATATTTATAGTGCGCCTTTTACATGTAAATATGAACAAAAGCGCATAACAATAAATATCTTAATAGTAAAATACAAATGATAAAAACAACTATATGAAAGAATTACAACCTAGCAACTATATTACAATGTTTACATCCTTTTAAAACTTAATTATATGTGAACGATCATCGCAGTTACGAACACAACTGAAGCAATAGTGCAAATAAAGCCTGAAAACAAATTCAGGCTTGTACGGGATTCAAACCAACGACCTCTGTGATACCGGTGCAGTGCTCTACCAACAGAGCTAACAAGCCAACTGGGAGCTGGTCATTTTGTTGGTTGTAATATACTCTTTTTCATATATTCATTATCACTTATTTTTCTCTCATGGGTACTGTATTGAAAACAAAAAATAATTAGACAAAGTATTAGGATTAGATCCTTATAAATTTAATGTATCCCATAATATATCCATTTGACGTATGGGATAACTGCTTGGGGTCATGCATATGAGTCAACTCTTCAACCCTTATTTATTTTACAAAAGAAAACAATGTGTCATTATTTTTTTTATTTTTTTTTTTCAAAATTTAACCACCACACCAGCCTTTTGTTTAAGTGTTTTAATGTGATTATGGTTTGTCCTTGTTACTTTTCAACTCGCAATAAGCTCTTTCTATCTCCATAAGTACTATCGTTCTTTCCTTCAGTCTAAGGTGGATTCAATTCCTAGTTGTAATACTTGGGCCTGTGGAAACAATCGGACTGCTTTGTACTGTTATTATTGTTTTATTGTCATACTGGCCCCAGTTGTTGAAAGATAGGATAACTCTATCCACCGGATAAGTCGCTGTCCAGTGGATAAAATATATTGCATCTGATACATTTAACCACTGGATTGCGACTTATCCGCTGGATATAGTTATCCATCCTTTGAACAACTGGGGCCTGGTGTTTTAGTATTTTGTTTGTGTATCTGTGTGTTGCCAACCTCAATTTTCATTCATTGGCTTGTACACTGACCACCTGGTATTTTAACCCTATTAGGTTATTTCAGACAGACAGCACGGTCCATTATCATTATTTTTCATAACTGTATTGGTAAACTCTGACTTTCTTTGTTTACTCTGGATGAATCAACTTAGTTTACTCTGGGTGTAATAACTAATGTTTAATGGGATTTCTGATGTTTGATGAAGTGTTGTGTAATTTGGAATGTATGTGGAGTGAAGTGGGACTGCTCCTTACCTTTCTTGCAAAAAAAAAGAGATCAAGTTAAGATGGCTACACTGGTTTCTCGCACTTTTCTTCCGTGTTATTAAGGTCAAGAGGTAAATGTCAAAAGAAATATGTTGGCCTTAATTCATATCTAAATATTTTTTTATTGATTTCCATTTTTCTTTTATTTAATTATTATTATAATTGTTATTTTAATTTAAATTTTTTTTTGGGGGGGGGGGGTGCGTCCCAGTGTCCAGAGGATACACAATTTCTTATTTCTGATTGTCTCATGGGAGGAAATTGCATTCATTGTTAAATGATGATCTGAATCACTTTATAACTGATGTGATAGTAATCCGAGAAGCAATCACCAGGATCCTCCACCAAAATCTAGTGGCCCTAAACCATAACTAAGTAGCCAACATTTGAACAGGAAACCATACCGGTCTTTAGGAATTGCTCTAAATTGTTAGGAAAGTTTGTTTGAAATCCATGAAAGGGGGTTTATATCTGCTAGCGGATCTGGACTGGTGGGGTCCCAAATCTGATCCAAAAGCAGATCTGGACCGGAAGGTGAAAATCCACCTTTCCATACTATTTTCTACAGCATTGCGTCAGTGAGGCCGGATAGGTGATATGATAAGCAGATTATATATAAATGCCAGTGAAAAGGAATGATAATAATTTGGAGCTCCGCTTTTAGGCTTGGCTAAATATATATATTAAACTGCATGAATGGTTAATTAAACCGGAGTTTTGTTGTTAGTGTAAAGTTTGTTAGTTTTCACGATAATTATGAACTTTTTAGCTCGCTCCTGTCACTATTATATGATATATCCACCAACTGGCTTTGAATAAGAAACGATATTATGTCACATCTAATTTAGGGAAAGCAGCTACGAGCCACTAAGCAATTATTTAACTCCCGCTCCCCCAAATAGTCAGTCTTGACCTTAGCTGGGTAGAAAAAGATCTCCCAGTCAAAGGCTTTTAACAGAAATCGTCGTTTGCTTGACCACGAGAGCATGAAGCTGGCAGTTTTCTTCATTTCCCTTTGCTTTTCTGCTGTAGTCAAACAGGTCCAGGCTTTGAAGCTTCCGAACTTTTATCGTTTTGGAACGAATGAAGGAGACCAGGTTGTTTCGCCAAATGACGACGGCAGCTCTGGGAGGTGCAGATATCCATTGCGTTTCCTTTCTTTGATCAGAATCACAGGTCACTGTTTGTAAGTATTACTGCATCCAGTCCTATAACTAACTTTGAAAAGTCATTTAAAGATTGCACAAAATCTGCTTTTCGCTATCAAAAACAAGAATGGAGCCTTAAGTAAACCTTTCCTACCCTGTTATGTAATCATCCTATCTAAGGTAACTAATTTTCCAGTTTTTTCTCCCGTGAATCTTAAACGGAACGCGACTAAAATTAAATCTCAGATTCAGGATACTCGTTGGCATGCCCTAACGCATAGGAATACATTTATCAGATTTGCTGTCGGCCATTGCCTTGTGCGTGTTTCTAGTTTTTTACTTCATCTTTGGTTATCAACGAGTATCGTGACATTTTACCAGAGTGAATTTAACCAGCCAATTTTGCAAATAAATGGGGGATCGCGCGTTTATGGTAGCAGCCCCAGTCTTGTGGAACAGCCTTCCTCTACCCGAGTAAGACAAGCTAAGGACATCCACACTTTTAAGAGTTTAGTCAAGACTTTTTTTTTATTTTCTAAGGCCTTTTGTTAGATTTAATGCTTAGTTTTAAAGCTTTCAATATTTTAAAGTATGTTAGGATTTTAGGTTTTAACTTTTAAGATTAGTCGGTAGTTTTACTATGCTAACTGTAATGCTCTTTTGATTATTCTTATAGAAAAAAGCGCAATATAAGTATTAAATATTATTATTATCTTTAAAGATCGATTTGTGTAACAATAAAATGCTAATAACATGATAAGATCACAATAAGATTGAGTATTGTGTTGGCAACTGCTTAGAATTATTGTCTGCCTGGCTAGTAATTGCAGTGTGCCAGGATTCCAGCGTTTTTCTTACGCGTGAATTGCCTCTGTCGATGACGCGTGCATTTTCAAAATTAGTAGTGTCGCCTTCGAGCCATTATTACTTTAATAGGTTGCAGCTATCGATCTCTGAAACTTAAGAGTTGCCTCTAATTGAGAATTGAGGATCTGCTCATTAGTGTTCCAAAACATATCCGCAACTTTACCGTATGCATGAAACAACGCATCCCGTGGTTCGAAACCTAATAACGTGTAAAAACTCAACTTGAAAATTTTGCAAAAAACAACCTATACATGCTGAGGTCCAGGCTTAAAAGCACAAATTGTTAACCGTGATTATATTAGCTATGGTACCTCAAAGGTAACGGAAATTCTTTAATTCTGTCGGTTTTAACGGAAACGTCCGCTATCGTTGATAAAGAAATAGTTCCGGAATTGCTCATTGCGTGTTCCAAAACACATCCGCAACTTTACCGGATGCATGAAACAACGCATCCTGGTTCGAAACCTAATGACGTGTTAAAAACTCAACTTGAAAATCTTGCAAAAAACAATGCTATACATGCTGAGATCCAGGCTTAAAAAGCACAAATTGTTAACCGTGATTATATTTAGCCGTGATACCTCAAAGGTAACGGAAATTCTTCAATTATTTCGGTTTTAACAGAAACGTCCGCCATCTTTGATGTAGAAATAGTTCAGGTATTGAACGACTGGGAAGTTTTACAATCTATAAAAGCGAGAAAATTGATACCTATAATTAACAGTTGGAGTTTGAAAGCATCTGAAACCAAAAAAGTTACTTTCGGAAGTTAACGGCAATGTCGAAAACCAAAAACAATGTGCCTGAATTAAAAAAACAAAGGTACTCACAACAGTCGGGGGCACTCTAGACTGTTTTCAGTCGCCCGCTTTTCGTTCTGTTTGTCAATATCATACACGAAGACCGAACCGCCACCATTTTAGCTTGTGGTGACGAGCGCAACCTGGGAAAAGCATTAAAAATGCAAGACGAGGGAGGCGAAAAGGAAGCTATTGTTTTCGCCATTCCACCCCCTAATTAATACATAAATTTGAAATATCTGTAAAACATTTCACAAAATAACGATACAAATAAAATGTGCACCAAACCGTGGCGAAATCGGCAAGGAAAAACAACAATCAAAGTACGATTCAAAGCTTCTCATTTACCTTTGATAAAAAAAGAGCAAGCAAGACTGGAGGAAATTCTTGTCGATAGCAATCTTCAGTGAAGCATAAACAATGGATAACTTCCCTCTCTTCTCTGTCAGACAGATCTTCCAGTTTCCCCGCCAAACTATACGCGGACAAACCCATAGCCTCTTCCTCTTCAATCTGGTCGTTGATAATGCTGGCAAGTGGAGCCATTACCAGCTCACTGCACAGGCAGCTTGGGTTTGTTCATTGCTTCTTTCCAGCAACACAGACAACTGGAAGATGAGACTTTCCCCGAAACCACCAATTTCCTTTCGCAGAATTTGTTCACCGCCTTTTTCTACTGTTCTTTCAGGATAAACTCGAGGCCGTTACTTTGCTATATTTCAACAATGTTTTCCTTAACCAACGGCCGAACTCTCCTCCCAGATCATCCGCCATGTTATTTTTAACTTGAGTGACAACTATCAAATTGTACTCAAGATGTTGTGGTATCAGTTTTGACCAATCAGAACCCTTAGTCCGTTGTGATTGTTATATATAATTAATTCTAACCAATAGTGATTTTGGGTCGTAAAATACGAAGCAAACAATAGCTTTGCTTTGCGCTTCCTTTCCCTTCCCCCCGCTCCACTCGCTTCGCGCGCCCGTAGGTTTTTTCCCTTTCCTTCGCCTTTCTAGCACCTGCACGATAACGGTAGAATCAAAGTCGAACATTACCTAAACATTTCTGCAATTAAGTTGAAACAACGAAAGACTCGATAGACCACTCTTTCTTTATCACCATCAGGGCATTTGATCAATTGTTCTATAAGCTTCTTCGGTTTCTCTTTTAATAGTATGAAGTTAAGGTAACTCTTATAGTAGTCACGAAACATTCCAACACGGAAGTGGTAGCAAACAAGTATTAACCCCTTGTCACTTTTACGTGTGAGTGCCCCCATGGAATTCCGAAGATGCAATAGGATTGGACTCTTATCTAACAACTTGATTTAATAATTGAACGCAGGTCAACACCAATGGCGTTATCTCCTTCCTGCGCATGGTGTCACAGTTCACTCCAGATGCTTTCCCTCTTGGCAGTAACCGTCGGTTGGTGGCGCCATTTTGGGCTGATGTTGATACCCGTATTGGAGGACAAATATTCTACCGAGAGACTTGGGATCCAGACCTCCTCCAACGGGCTACTCTTGATGTCACAAATACCTTTGTGGATCAGAGAAAATTTAAAGCCACCTGGCTCTTCGTTGTCACGTGGTATGAAGTGCCTTTCTTTGGCGCTAGCGGAAATAACCGCAACACGGTGCGTAAACAAATTGAAACGCTCATGAGTAATTTTAAAAGTTGCTTCCCTACACTCTTAATGTTAACTGCGTACTTAGTCTGGTGTTTGATAATTTTTGACCTACTTTCGTGCACTCAGCCATAGATCTTATCATTGTGTTATTCTTCCCCAGCTACTCGCCACTTACGGTTTGACTGTATTTACGTTCTTTAGAGAAATACTTTCCAGGTGGTTCTGATAACAAACGGAAGACACTCTTTCGTGACCTTTGACTATTACAAACTCACGTGGACTACTGGTACGCACAGCTCTAGTGGTGGAGATAGCTCCGGCCTCGGAGGCATCCCTGCACAGGTCTGTCAGTATTTCATTATTTATGTACTTGCATGCTGAACCTTTACAAAAGACTTCTTACAGTATTAGGCGCTATCACTTCATTCAACTTTCAACGTTCTCCCCTTCCTGGGCCAGCGGCCGGGGAGAATACCAAAGGTAAAAAAATATTGAAGTTTGCAATTCCCGTAATTACTGGGCCGTTCCACGGGAAGGCCGAGTCTAAAATAGGTCTTATCACGGTTTCAGGCGCCATCTTGGCGGGTAGGCAAAAAGAACACAAATTACATACATCAGGAGCCCATGAATGGGCTCCTGCATACATACATATATTTATTGAAGCTCCCCCATAGGGGCTTTTCAGCCACAATGTAAAAAACAAACAAACAAACAAACAAACAAAAAATCATGAATAGATACCTAGGGGGAGCAGGGTTGGCGCAGTGGTGAGAGCGCTCGCCTTCCATTAATGTGGCCCGGGTTCGATTCCAGGACTTGGCGTCATAAGTGGGCTGAGTTTGTTGGTTCTCTACTCTGCTCCGAGAGGTTTTTCTCCGGGTACTCCGGTTTTCCCTTCTCGTATATGTGAGGCGCATCTAAAAATTGTATAATTGAATTTGCGCCATATAAATAAATATTATTATTATTATTATTTACCTAGGAGCACCTTCGTTGAGGCATTTATAGATCATGACGCAGTCATTAAACTTGAGTTTATGGTTAATGTCTAGCCATCCTTATGATTTTAGTCCCTCAGAGATGTAATCGTATTTCTTCAAGCCAAGGACAATTTTTACTGCAAGATGTTGAAGATGTTGCAACTTTTTAATGTTTTTCTTTGAGGTATTACTCCATACTGAAGAGCAATAAAGTAGTTTATTAAAGAAAAAAGAGTGAATTAGCAGTAAGATAGTTCCGTTGTCAAAAAAAATGCGTGAAGCGCTTCTTTCTCAGCAAAAAAAATATATTGCTGATTAATAGTATTAGGCAAAGGGTTCCACTGACAAAATTTGAGGGATTTAGCCGGGCGAGAAGACATTCTCTGGCTTTTTTAATTTTTCCATACATTCGTCTGTAATTTTTTGCCACGGGCTGAAAAATTCCCGGGAAAAAATAACAGACGAATGTATGGAAAATTAAAAAAACCAGAGAAAGTTTTGTTGCCCGGCTAAATCCCTTAAAGTTTGTCAGTGGAACCCTTTGCCTAGTACCATTAACTAGCAATATAACTTTATGCTGAGAAACAAGCGCTTCACACATTTTTTTGACAACGGAATTGCATACAAACACTGTAATTTGTGTTCTTTTTGCCTACCCGCCAAGATGGCGCCTGAAACCGTGATAAGACCTATTGAGCTTGCATGGTTTTTCTTTTTATTCTTTGTCTTGAAGCTCACTTCCGGTGTTTCTGCGCAAGCGCTTAAAAACATCAATCACGTAGTTCAAAGGTCGCAAGTATTACATCACGCGTCTGTTGTTTTGCAGTTATGTAAATTTCCCATGTAAGTTAACCTGCCAAACACAAAATTATTCTCAAAATATTCTCGTTTTGTTTACACGAGGACTTTGCCATTTTCGATAGGCATGGAAAAAGAAGAAAATGAACTGAAACTCTGTTCTGTTTAGGGTTTTTTCTCGTCTTCTCAGAAGCGTGTAATGATTTAACACATGAATTTATCAGTCATGTTTAGTAGCAGGTTTAAAGTTACGTAGCCAGAATTGCGGTTTTATGCAAAACACCTGAAAACACTAGCCATTTGTTTGTGGCGAACTAGCTAACGAATTTAGAAAACTCGTCGTTTTGTTTACAAGAGGACTGCATCATTTCGATTCGTGATGAGCTCAATAATGCTGTGTGTATTTGAGCAATAGTAACACGCTTCGCGAAAGTGTAAAAATTTTCGCTTCAGTGACTCTCGCGCGACGTGAATCGCGAGGCGGGCGACGCGATTCGCATCTCGCAGGAAACACGACGCGCTTAGCAACATTTGAGCGGAACTGAACAGTATATTACCACAGATATATCAGCATTTGGTAATCACTCTCTATGGCAACTCTCAAAACAGTTTTACACGCTTTGCTCGTACGTAAACAAAAAAGCCTTCTACGAAGCCAAAAACCATTTTCAATTCTCCTTGAATCAAAAACCGTGCTCTCGCGCCGGCGAGAGTCCATTCTGAAATGTTTTGTCTTCTGTGGCGTGAGGCACTGAAAAATATTTTTAAAACGCATTTTTTTTTGTGAAAGTACAATGCGCGGAACATTATTGCGTTATTTCTTGGCAAGCGAATGGATATAAAAATGTACCGGCGAGCGTAAACTGAGTTGGGAAAAGGTTACTCAGGGAAATTGTCGCGATAAAAGCAGCTCAAGAAATCGAGTGCTGTTTAGAAATGAAAATAAAAATTTTACGTGGTTCCCTCCAAACATGAGGCTTATCATATTGAGGGATTTGGGCGATATGTTATACACTTGAAACAACGTCCGACATTGGTGAACAAACAGCCGGGCGAAACACAAGACGATCTTCGGACATTCGGCGCAGCAGATGCCATATAAGGTCCCGTTTATATGGAGAAAAGTTGTCTCGGTTAGAAGGGTCACCCGCCTACCCGAGCTACCCTGGGCGAGCCAACTTTTCCTACATTTTCTTACAAAACTTGGCGAACCGTTTACATGAGAAACAAAAAGTTGGCTCGGCTGGAAGGGTGACTCGCCTAGCCGGATCACCCTCTTTCGATGGTAGGGTAACCCTCCTAGCCAAGCCAACTTTTCTCCATATAAACACTTTGGCTCGCCTAGCTGGGCCAACTCGGTCAAGGTGAGACAATCAGAGCATGCGCGAGTGCTGCTGGCTCGGGCAAAAGGGTGAACTTTTTCTCATATAAACGCTCGCTAAAGTTGACTCGGCTGGGAGGGTGACCCTCTTACCCGGGACAACTTTTCTCCATATAAACGGGGCCTAAGTGAAAATAAAATATGGAAAGGGATTCAGATCTCGTTATGCTAACTTTATCATAATATTCAGAATTTTGCAACCGTCTAGATGAAACAGTGAAGTAGCAAATTGCAATTTCTGATTGCCTCTTGGAGGGCCGAGTGAAGGCCAATATGGCCCTAATAAGTTTGCTTACTGCAACTTACCAACTGACTATATTTATAATTCAGCCTAAAAAGCTATAGTGCCCATTTATTTGATCGGAGATTAAACCATGTTAGCTGTGTTCTACATTCTTCAACGTTAGCTTGATTCAAATGCAATAGCTAGGTGTCACAGTTCTTGAAATAACAGAAAGGGTTTTTCTTCCTTCAACAGGCAGGCTTCAACGCAGGTGACGGTGTGCGATATTTCAATATCCTGGGATCTCGAACCCATAAAGTGCTGGACCTTCCTAACAAATCCAATGTGGCAATCCCCGGCCGATGGATGTTTCGAATCGACAACGCAAAGATTGAGGCTGGTGGCTGTAATACCAAAGGTAAAATATTTCCAAATTCATGGGCAATAGAATCACCTGGACTACAATAAAAAAATTGCGCTTTTCTTATAGCGATCAGCATAATACAAGTGAATACATGGGGAAATGCATGTAAGACCTTGGTAAATAAAGTCCTTGTCCTTCAAAAACGTGGACTCCGTCTTATTCACTTTGCTCAACCAAGGGAGCATGCAATACCCCTTTTCTTGAAAGAAAAACTTTTACCGCTCCAATTCCTATATTATGAGAAAATTGCTAATTTAATGTACAATATCAATACTAATTCTGCACCGACTAATACTTCAAATTTATTCTCTAAAATTGCCAGTATTCATTCTTACAGTACGCGCTCATCAACATCTGAGTATTTTTTTACCAATCAATCCGCACTTAATGTTCAAAGTAAAGCCTTTTCACGTGTTGGTGTTAAAATCTGGAATGGGATACCAACTAGACTAAAAAACTTATCCAATAACTCTTTTTAAAAACTATTAGAACAAAACTAATTGAAATTCTAGAAATTGAAAACTCATATGCCGAGATAAATATCTTAATTAACATGCATGATGAAAAATTAAATTTCCAACTGAAGTCAAGTTTAGTCTTTAGTTTTCCCCTTTGCATTTTACCTAGACCGTAATGTTTACATGTTGTAAAGTGATTTTTGATTCTGTTTAATGTTTATAATAGTAATATTTCAGGACTGGTCCGTCTTGATTAGCTGTAAAGCTATTTGCGGCCCAGTCCACCAAGAATTATCGATTTGTAAAAGAGTTGAAATAAACTTGAGTTCAAAGTTCAATCTCTCCCTTACGGGACGCCGCTGCACATGGTAATAATAGGGAGCTTTAGCAACGACGACGGCGACGGCAATGAAAACGTCACTTCAAAATATAACTTCTCGTTTTTGTAACGTTTTCGCTATTATTCCAATTTGTTTAACTTGGAAAATACTGGCGAACTATTCAGGGACTACATTGTTATGAACGGCGTTAAAGTAAGGAAAAAGAAAGAGACCTTTACAGTCACACACTCCCGTTCTCGAGAAAACCTAAAATTTGGTCATTTCACGTTGTTTTGCAGAGGACGGGAAAGAAATGTACCAAAATGTAAAACGCATGTGCAGAGCCATTGTTTGTGCTCATTAAACCTATTTTTTTGTGGCGTTCTCGTTTTCGTTGCCGTCGTCGTTGTTAAAGCTCCCTAATAGTAAATGATAAGCAGCCGCTGTCAACTTTCTTCAGTGCTTCTTGTTTTCATTTTCGGTCGGTGCACTATGCAGTGAAATAATTGAATTCTTGTCACTGGTCAATAATTAAACGCGGCCGCGAATGCCTCCTTTGAAACCTTAGCCATTTAAAATACTAGCCAGGGCGTCGGTCATTATTACTCCAATCAAATAGCAAGAATTAATTCTTGGCAAAATATTACGAATACAGCTAGTTGATCCGTATCTACCCCGGCCACGATGTCCCAAGCGGCCAGACGAAACTGCAGTCAGTGTTCGGCCACGATTCATAACCGACAAATGGGTTAGAAAATCATGAACACCAGCACCAAAACGAACAAAAGAACATCTCTAGTCCCTTACCGGCAATGTTTTTCCAAACCTGGCATTAGTTATAACTTAGCATAGCCCTTCTCTATGGAGTAAAGGATTATAACAAACCTGAACTTTTCTTCCAATTCCATTGTATTTCCAGGATCACTTGTCATTTCTCCACAATCAGGAATTATGCTTGGAGGTGACAACATTTTAATATCGGGTCCATGCTACGATCCTTCACAACACATCGTATGTGAATTTCCCGGCGGCCAGCTGAGCAATGGAAGTTATATCAGTGACATCCGGGCATCTTGTACCGTGCCCATGCTTAACGTGACTGGCAGGCTGTCAATCAAAATGTCACTCAATGGAGGAACGAGCTTTAAATTTCAAGGAACGTTTACAATCGGTAATGATTTCAATCATCTCATAAAAACAAGACAAGAGTTAGCAGTGCAAGTAATCATAAATCATAAATCCTAAATATGAAATAAAAGCTAATTGGGGCTCATTTCATTTTCATTTTCTTTATTTGCTCCACATTAACATATTAAATAAGATTTCTTACAGTGACTAGGAATAGTGAAGGAGTGGAGTTGGGCATGATATAGTAGACTAATTATATGCCCTTTTAAATTACAATACAGAATTAGTTAAAATAAAAAGAGGAAACCTTACTATAAATAGAGGAGATGAGAAACAGAAGGAAAAGAAGTTTTACATAGGCGCATGGAAGAAATTAATACTGAGCAAAATAATACTGAAAGAGAGCTCTTTTAAATATTTGTTTTGTGGGTTTTTGGCGAATAGAAATGGGAATATCATTCCAGTAATAACATCCAATAATTATTGGGCAAAATGTCTGTGGTTGGGGGTAACTAATACTTAGAACAATTTACAGAGCTCTAACGACAATTAGAAAACATAGTAAACTAATGAGTAGTAAGTGAAATGAATCAAGTGATATAAATTTTCTCCATTTGTAAAAAGGTTACAGAAACAATTTATTTATGGTTGTGAACTAAAAATAGGAAGTCAAAGAGAACTATTTGCTCTTAAGTCACGAATGACGGTTGGAAAGAGAAGTAATGTTTGTATAGGCATGTATTTTCTCGTTTTCTAGAACATGTTTAGGGAATGCCACTCCACATTCTTAGTGAATTTTAAAGCGAAGCTAGTGTAATATTGAAGAAACCTAACGCATTCCTATATATACGATGGGCCCGGCTTTGCCTCATGCACATCTTGTGCCGTCTTAAAACATGCCAAAATCCGGGGTGGGTACTCCCCTATATTGCCTATACGAGGACGTGCCGCTGGATAGGGTATGGTTTTTGGCCTCGCTGCCCTGGACAGGGTGTATAATGTCTAGCGAGTCTGTCCTAGACAGGGTATGGCTGTAAGACTAGCTGTGGTCGAGTATTATAAGCAATCCGAAATCGGAAACGTTTATCTGTATTTATTTAGTCATCAGTCAACATTAGGTCATTTTCATGACTAGATATTAGCGCTATAGTGTTTGAAATAGAAGGTGTTGTCTAACAAAGGGTAGCCGGTATTTGAGAATTTTTTAATTGTCCTAAACAGGGTCGGGATTTCAAACCCCCAGCGGCACCCTTACAGTCCCAAACTTGGGTCAAGTACCCACCCCGTGGCTAAATCACTAAACTGATTGAAGAGAACTCGCTGATTTCTTCATAAGAAAAACAATCGGTAAAGATAATTTCCTATAGCTTGATCTTTTAATTACATTCAGCTACCAACGTTAATTACAATTAGTTTGATGATGATGTCGGGAGAAACATCGTTATCTATTTCTAGTTACTTAAGATTCAAATCTCCCGTCTTTTCCTTTGTATTTTGCTCACACATCATATGTTTACATGTTTGAACTTTCTATACTACTCTACGCTTTTATGACATTCGCCTTCTGCGGTTAATAACTTTTCTTTTTGTCAGTTAACATCAACAGGTTCAGGCCCCTGGTTACTCGCCTGGCCACAGAGACCTGGATCGAAGAACAACCTGTCAATATCACTTGGGACCCAGTTCACCTCGGATCCGAGAATCAGACAGTGGATATTCAGTTGGCTCGCTATTCCATGGAAAATGATGGTCGCGTGTTTTTTCATAGTATGTACACTATAATAAAAGATCAGCTGAATACTGGAAAAGTACAGTTCAGAGTACCAACTGGAGAAGGACAGGGGTATGTAATTGAGTAGGAAGAGAACCTTGACCCAACGAGAGTGGCTGTGATTTTGGATGTTGTGCATAAATTACGACCGTCTCGGCCATTTAACCCGTGCGCCCTCCAGTGGGGCTGTTTTAGTTTTGTATCACAAAAAGCTGGAAATTGGTTTTCTTTTTTAATGGCACTAATAAGAGTATTTTACCACCCCAAGCTGGTGGACCAGGTTATTGAAAAAGTCTGCTAGTCAACAAAGATTTCTCAACAATTCAGCTGTGCACAGTTCGTGGCCAAAATGTGGGTGGAGTTGAATCAAGTTGGAAGAAAATATTATCTTGTCAAGACACACTGCATCGTCATGTATTGCTTATCATTGATCGACATGATAGCAAAATTATTGTAAACAGTGCAGGTGACCTGAAATTGGTGTGACAAGAAGACGTACTCGAACGAAACAGAAATTTATTTTTTCTTAAATATTACGCAATTTGAGTAACAAGATTGTTCTTTTATTCCATACCAATACCTCAGAGCTTCTGTTGGGCGTGGTCGTTTCATCACACTGGTGGCAGTGAACAGGACTGGTGACAAAAGCGGATATGCAACAGCCGAGTGGATCTGGAGCGATGTGTTTGCTTGGATAAGCTATGACCTTGCCAATGAGCGATGTTTGTACTGGTTCCAGAGGGAGCCTAATCCTAATGTGTACACAGGTCGAAAAGATGTTTGCACAAAATAATTACATTTCACTCATGCATTTCATTTTTGACGATATCCGTTGGCTTTCGTCTAAGTCACAAATAGTTACTGTCCTCTGCCCAACTTAACTGAATCAGTCGTCTCCTAGTGTCTTACGCAGCCGTTCTTTGTCTCGTCACGCCACGCTCCTCGCCACAAACGGCTGCTGAAAACCGAACCACATTCCTTTCCCTTTGTGTTTGCGGTCTATCGAACAAACTAATCATGAATCATGAAATTGACAGTGACGTCACTATCCGCGGGAAAAAAAACAGCATGCTTCTCAGTCTGTCAGAGATGCCATAGACAAAGCAACTCCTAAAAAGATTGATTCTGGATGTTTTACGTGTTCATCGCCGTTGGGAAATCAATCGTCGCTCAATGCGGATGTGAGCTGTTTTTCAAACAGCGGCGACTTGTTCGAGGAGGAGGAGCGTTGCGTTGTGTAGGAGACTAGTCACCTCCTTACATAATTCGGGTATTATCTGACCGAGTTAGAGTTATTTAGATTTACTTAGAGACCCCTTAGAGGCCAATCACAGCATGTACAAAGACAACAGGGACAATCAACACTCGTGAATTAAAGAGTACTTACTGATTTAATTTCAAATATTAATCTATTAAGTTAAAAATTAACCAAACTGATGATAGTTATACTATTAATAATTTTTGTTACAATTAATACACTTATTGTTATTAATACAACATCTTACAAAAAAGAAAATTTAGTATTGAAAGTCCCACCCGCAAAAAAAACATGGCCAATCGAGTCAGGTGGGGATGCATCATAGAAACATAAATCACAACTCAATTAAAGTACTGTACTTAAGTTATTACAAATACAAGTAAATAACTAGAGGAGAAATGTAAAGTAAGGTTTAATTTATACAAAGAATGAGTCAAATGTTAATTACAAATGCATTAATTAATTAATTAATTAAGTAATCAACCATGAATGTTATGCAAATTATTTCTTGTGTACTGCTCTTAACTTGTTTCAGATGACACCTCTCTTCTTTCCTGCCCACAAACGCTCGCCCAGGCCTTGGCAGATCGTGGCCGGTTCATGGTTGAGGAATATGTCAATCTAGATGCTGGGCTTTATTGTGGTGTTGATCATTCTGTTGCCTCGCATTGTTTCAGGACAAGCACTCCAAGGTTACCAAAATGTTGGCAGTACTTCGAAGTGGGCAGATTTAATTACCATTAATTTTAACGACGTGATTATCAGGGAAGTAATGAGACCAAAGGGGATGGCGAAATTTTTCTTAACCTCATAATTAACTAATATAACGTCACAAACACATGAAACTGGACATTCTGAAAAGATCATTTATCATTATTTTGTATTATTATATCTCTCACTTAGTACGCGCGCTGTGATTGGTCAATTTTGCGGGCCGTATTCTACAGTACGGCCCGCTTGACTTCAATTAGTTTTCTTTCCTACGCGCCGGATTAACCTCAGAGATATAATAAACATCTTACTAACCTCGTTTTCTCGATCCGTGCTGTAAGTTACAGATCCTCGTTTTTTCCCATTAATTTATGGCCCGTGCCTTTCGCGCTTGGGCCATAAATCAAAGTACTCGATCCGTAACTTATAGTACGGACCTCGAACTCGGTTAGTAAGAGGTATTTAGCAGTAACATACGTAGCTTTATTTAGTTAACGGTTGTAATTTAACTGAACAAACTTTTACAGCAACTTACGTGCAGGCCAACAGTGCTGCTATAATGAGCAAGGAAACTTGATGGTCGGACCTCTGAACGGAGGATCCCTGGATCGAGTCCATGTTGAGGCGGGCGTCCCAGTCCTCTCTCATTTCTTTCACGACCTTGTTCCTTATTCGGATTGCTGCCTGCTGTCTGCAAACTGTGGAAAGTACTTTGAAAAACGACCTTCAAATGACGGCTCCAAATACGATCCCCCAAGACCAGGTAACGACCAAGCAACTGTAAGAGATTTTCTGTGATCCTTATTAGGAAATTTGTCCAAGGATAGCAACCATACAAACATCGTTAACAATGAAATGTTTATTTTCAGTCTGACAGTCGTTTAAATGTTTGGTTTGCTTTGTCACAGTACACAAAAAATTTCTCTTAAGATTACCCTGTTGCTTCTTATCTGCAAATTAGGACTGAATACATTTTTTGTGCTTTGTAGCCGTTGCTTTTGGTGATCCACACATCGTTACGCTTGAGGGTGTGGAGTACACGTTCAATGGTTATGGAGAGTACCACGTTCTCCAGGTGGTCGGCCCTGAATTAAGCCTACAAGGACGAATGCTGCCTCTGGTTGATGTACAGGGAAATGTTGGTCATGCAACAGTCTATAAAGCGTTTGCAATGAAGGAAAATGCATCTGATATTTTGCAGGTACGAAATCATGGAAGGTATTTTAGCTCACATCTGGCTGGATGTTTGAGGCCTCCAATTAATCTATCGGAATAATCTATCACGTGATCAAGAGACCCTATCACGTGACAGACCCTTAAGCTCAGTGTTCAAACGGTTTTGTGGTTTTGCTTTTCTCATCGACGTAGCCTGTATCCTGCTATGAAAAAACAAACAAACAAACAAACAAAAAAGATCATGTGCGAGTCGTAAAACGAATACAAATAAAAATACATTTTCTTACTTAGAGCGCGGCTAAAGCTAGATGTGATTATAAATTGTTTTGATCTTTGTTTTTCTGGAGAACAGTTTTATTAACTGGGGTGAGGTACGAAGTTTACGTTCACGGTTTTTCTTGCAGGTTCATATCAGCGGACGAGACGAAGTCGAAATATTGGTGAACGGAGATATCATGGAATTGGATGAACAGTTCATGATGGATTTTAATGGCTTTATTGTTTACAAATGCAGCAACACGTCTAAATACTCCGTCATTTTCAACTCTGGTATATTAGTCACAATTGAGAAAACGAATGACAATATTCTGCAACTGATGTTACTTGTGCCTTCGAGGTTCAAAGGTACTGTATCTATTGTAGGAATACAAATATTGTTGACATTTGTTGATTAGTCTTTGATTAACTCAGCTGCAGCTAGAACATCGAGGCTGGAGCAACCCAAAATATGATTGACGCTTAGTAAACTATGCCATTTTGTTTGCTTATTTGTTTGTTCTCAGGCAAGTCCTTTATCGAAAAACATGAGGCAAACACGACGTTTTCTTCACTTCAGAAGTTCCTTTTTCAGTCACTGTAGATTAAGCCCGCTGTTAAGTCTAAAGCTATTTTAGGTTTAGCTCCGGTTTATTTTATATGACATAATAAATATCAGTAAGTGGGCTAATTTTTGTATTCTCATTTTATCGTCTTCTGCGCTTAGGGAACACGAGTGGCCTTCTGGGATTGTGGGATGGAGACAAAGAACAGGAATTTCTCCTCCCCAATGGCAGTTTTGTTAACACCAACTCAAGCCAGGCAGAAATCCATTTTAAATTTGGAGAGCAGTGTAAGCGAGTTATGTCGTGTACCATAGTGAGCACGCTTTCCGTAAAATACAAACCCTTAATGACCTAGAAATAACAAATTAAGGCCATGGCAACTGCACATACCAGATACATTATTGGCGGTCGATTTTTCCTCAATAGTTATGTAAATGACACCACGCGCTTTCTATTGTGCATTGACAATTGAAAACACCCCCACGTGCTTTCTATTGTGCATTTTGTTGGACAGGGAAAAAAAACTGAAAATAGCTCGGTATATCTCAGAATCCCAAGTAAAAACACTTGCGACACAATTGCGACACAATTAAAAAAAAAAAAAAAGATGAAAAACGGAAGTGATGAAAATCACATTCTTTTTATAAAGGGGCTACAACCGCTAACGACTCGATATTCACCTACGACGAAGGCAAGAGCCATGCGTCATATTTCGATGCTAGTTACGCGCCGAGATTTTTGGATCAAGAGAACTTGGTATTTAGTAATGCAACTCTGGGAAAGCTGGCACGGGATGTGTGCGGTGATAGCAAACAGTGTTTGTTCGATATCTACACAACTGGTAAAGTCAGCGTTGGAAGCTCTTCTAAGCAGGCTGTGGTGTCATTTGTTGCCATCATAAATGAAACAAAGGCTGCAGGTAAGCCCAGTCTTTTATTAGGAAGGCGACAAGAAATAACGTTTTCAGGTGTTAAAACTTCACGTCAGGTATTAGACCGTTTCAGTGCGATCCTGGCGAAAGTCCATTTTACTGTTGTCCTTTGCAGAATGTTATTTGTAATACATTTTTATTGCATCTATTATTTTTCTATATGCTTGTAGGTTGTATTCCAATAGAAGAAAAACTTGATAACGGAAAAGTGCTTCGACACGACACAAAAGATGGCCGAATGAATTTCAGATTCCAATGTAACCCAGAATTTCGATTGAATGATTCTTCGGTCATATCTTGTTCTCAGGGACAATGGAACGGCTCTAAACCGAGCTGTCGACAAATAGGTAGATAAATTATTTTTTCTTGTCTTCCACATTGCTTGTTCAAACCTATAATCAAGAAATTTAACTGTATGCAAGTATTCCATAAATATGCATGTAATTAAGTATTCAATAAATAATCACCGAGTTTATGCACACTCTAAGAAACGAACAAGTTTGCTTGCTTGGTGTGTTAAAATAATAATAATAATAATAATAATAATAGTAATAATAATAATAATAATAATAATAATAATAATAATAATAATAGTAATAATAAACTGGAAGCAAAAACCACAGACATCTTGCAACGCCCGGTTCTGCGTGATAATGGTCTTAAGTATACTCTTTCCCTAGCTGGTCCACAATATTGAAATAAAATTTTATTTTTTCTCTTTACACACCCTTCTGAACAGCTAAGGGTGGAGGAGTTTGTAAATCATATTCGCCTAAGCCGCCCGAACTGCAGTCTCCTAGTTATTCTCGTGGTGAAGTAAGGTGTGTTTCACTTTGTGAACGACGCAGCCTAGCACAGTCCTCATCTATGAGGAAAAGCACTAACAATTTTTCCTTCAATTATATTGTTTTCAGAACCGCTTGTCATTTCTCCACAATCAGGAATTATGCTTGGAGGTGATAATATTTTAATATCTGGACCTTACTACAAACCATCACAGCACATCGTGTGTGAATTTCCCGGCGGACAACTGACCAACGGAAGTTATATCAACGACACCTGGGCGTTTTGTACCGTGCCCATGCTTAACGTGACGGGCAGGCTGCCAATCAAAGTGTCACTCGATGGAGGAACGAGCTTTGAATTTCAAGGAACTTTAACAATCGGTATTACTTCTTATCTTATTGAAATGATGAAAGTTCTCGAATTGGTAAATGAGGAAACTGAGTTAGTTGGAGCCAATAACTTAATATTTAGAACAATTTACAAAGTTCAAACGATATAATAATAAAAGACAATATCGCAAATTAATAAGTAGTAAATCAGGGAAGAGAATTAAATCATAGAAAATTATCTGTATCTCAAAATAGATCATGTAGATCATCGGGCAAATACAATTTATTATTAATCGTGAGCTAAAAATAGAAGGTAAAAGAAAAAGGTGTGACTTTTGTTCATTAATAAAACGCGATTAGAAAGAGAAATAATGCTGATATGTTCCTATTAACATGCACTTTCTCATTTCTCCCGAACCAAAAAAAGTAATTTGTCGTATTTGTGGTTCAAAAGTGTGTTTTACTTTAAATAGTTCTGGGGGATAGCCATTCTATATTCACCACTGTATATTCTTGTTAGCAACTGGAGTGCTAAAGCACATCTAAAAGACATCAGTTACGTACCTCAGTGAATTAAGTCAGTGGATTAAGAGTTTATAAATTGATGATTTCTTCAAAAACATGCAGTGGGGTTAAATCAATTCTAGCCTGATCTGTGAAACAAATTATGTCAGTCCAGTGAACGTACAGAATGGCTCAGCACGTGCGGAATCGTCTAAATAACTCACGCCACGTATAAATTTACCAATAAACTTTTATTTATGTTCAGGTTCAATGTTAATTACAAATCTTCTTGATAATGATGTAGCTAAGGGACAAATATCGAAACGAGTCGAATCGAATCGAAAATCGATCCTATCGTTTTGCACATTCCGTGTTTACATGACGGTATGAACTTTCTACATTATTTTACGCTTTTGCAATCGCCTTCTGTGGTTTATAACTTTTTTTTTCGGCAGTCAACATCAACAGGTTCAGACCTCTTGTTACTCGTCTGGCCACAGAGACCTGGATCGAGGAACAACCTGTCAATATCGCTTGGGACCCAGTCCACCTCGGATCCGAGAATCAGACAGTGGATATTCAGTTGGCGCGCTATTCCATGGAAAATGATGGTCGCGTGTTTTTTCATAGCATGTACACTATAGTGAAAGATCAGTTGAATACTGGAGAAGCGCGCTTTAGTGTACCAAGAGGAAAAGGACAAGGGTAGGTAATTGGGAAGGAAGATAGGAAAGTTCTATTTTATCGGTAGATCTTCCACTCAAACAATTCGGGATTTCGTGTTCTTTCAATGTTCCTCTGTTTACAAACATGCCGGCCCACTGATCATTCAAAGATACAAACTACAACCTATGGTCGGCGTAGCAGGTTATTAAAAAGGTTTCCTATGGCTAGTTTCTAAAGATTTCGCGACAATTCATCAGTATATATTTCCTGGACGAACGTTGGTGGTGTTGAATAAAGTTGGAGGAGAAAATTATCTTGCCAATAAGCATTACCTATACACTTGCAAAACGCTTTTAAGACGCCCAATTTCGTAGAATTGCACATGAAAATTGAATGGTAATGGACAATTGAAAATTGCTTTCTTGTTTGATACTAACCTCCCTTGAATTAATAATTGCTTTCCTTGTTTTATTGATAGTTTGTGCTGCTTGTCAAGTATATTGAGCATTTTTATTAGTTACTTTGCCCGTTATATATCTTGCTGTGTTACATATAAAAATCGTGCTAAAAAAAGTCATTAAAGCTAGAAGGTCTCAATGGGCTTAGCTGTTAGCCGTAAAACGTCCAAAAATCTAGCCGTTGGGCGTAAAAATTGAAAAAAATTAACCGTTAGCCGTAAAAATATTAACCGTAAAAAATTCTGGCCATAAAAATAAAAGTGTAAGGTCTTGTGTGAAGACTTGATGTGTCTTGAATTTTCTGATTTTACGTGTCTTTATAGCGAGTAAGGCCGATGCTATCACTATTCAGCAAACCTGAAGAGTTGAAATTGTCTGTTGAACGCCGAGCGGTGTCTGTGGCACGAGTTGACAGACATTTTGACAGCCCTTATTATTTTTAGACCATCTCCAGTTTCTTTATTCATGATTTGACGACTTTGCGACGTCGAGGCGATGGCCGTAGTCAAAGCTGTTATTAGTTTTTATCGCACTGGTGAAGAAAACCCCATTGAAAGATACAAGGTGAGGATAAAATTGAGGAACAACACAGATCGTTTCCTCCGTTCAGAAAAAAAAACGTTACAGGTTTTTCTGGACTAAACGACAAAGCTAAGAAGTTCGGGTTAGGGTCGTTTGACCTGAAACTTTACCGCCTCGCAAAATTTGGTGGCAAAACGGAAAATCTCGACATACCGACCAAGCAGCAGCTGGAGCTGGAATTGCCCGTCTTGCTTGCGTCAGATGGGGAAAGCGAGCTAAACGGCAAGTAGTTTAATTAAATTAACGATAAAATAGGCTGCATGTGTGTTTTCATTTGCTATGTCGACGCAGCAGGCTAGCAGATTTGACAGGTTTGGTACGTGGTCGCGGAGTGGTCGTACTTTCGCAATCGTCAAGCAAAACCACTGGACTTTGGAATTTTGTAATTTCTGTCATAATTAAAGCCAGATGCTTAGTAGTTCGACGGCGTTCTCATAGATACGTTTTCGCAGGTTCATGAGCCATTAAATGTGCATTCATTGTAACTGTAAAGTACCAATCTAATATATCACAAAAAGAGCTCTTCCTCCGGCAGTGTATGCAAAGGCAAATCCTAACGCTGTTACAAGGGTGCATTTTCCAGCCGACCAAGTTAACCCGACGCACACTGCCTCCTTAGAAAACCGCTCTGTTGCTGACGAAGGATGCGCAATAAGTTTCGTAAGTGATACCATTGTTCCGCAACTCACGCTCGCGTCCGAGGGACCGAGGCTGATTTCAACCAGGTGGAGGAGTACGAAAGCGATTCCGATCATAGTGATGTTGATTCAGCAGATTTTGACTCAGGGGAACCGGTCACTGGTAGACCTGTGATAACAAGGTCTGGAAGACAAGTCAAAGCGTGGATACAGCTTGATGTTTAGGCGGTCACAAGCTGCATGGATGTTATTTCAAATGTTTGAGTGATACATTTATCATTAAGCTTTGAAAAATATGAGTAAATATACTTTTTTCGTTTTATTTGTTTTGTTTTCGTCAAAGTACCGCGGTATACATGTAGGAATGAAGATATAGACCAGGTATAGTTTACCGTGGTAGTGTATTACCACAGTTTTCTACCCCAGAATGTCTAGTTCCTGAGACGTTAATACAACGAATTTAATTTCTAACTGTTTTTTAACAATGGTAATTAATTTTTAACCGTAACGGAAAAAAATAACCGTTAGCCGTAAAAGACACTACCCCATTGAGATCCTCAAGCAAAGCCGACCATGTTAACATTACTTAACTATTAAATATAACCACATGCACTTCTTAACAATGGTGGAGGACTGAAAAGACCGCGAAAAAATTCGGAAAGAAGTGGTAGCGATATGAAAGCTATTGTAATTAATGCAAATGTCCTGTAATTCCTCTGACCTAAGAAATTTAACTAACATTTAGGGTAGTTTGACCACTCCTGAATCCCATCCTGTACCAGAGATGCACACGCAACAGACATTCATCTATTCACAAATATCACTCAGGGCGTTTTTTTTGCTTTGGTTTCTCGATACACCAGAGCTTCTGTTGGGCGCGGCCGTTTCATTACACTGGTGGCAGTGAAAAGGACTGGGGAGAAGCGTGGGTATGCACCAGCCGAGTGGATCTGGAGCGATCTGTTTATTTGGATAAGTCACGACTTGGCCCATGGACGATGCTTACATTGGTTTAGGAGTGAGCCGGATCCAAAAATATACACAGGTAGAAAAGATATCTACAGAAAAAATTCTTTCGTTTAATCTGTATACCATACATACTCAAGCGTCTTATTTTATACCTTTTATTTTTTGTGCGATTTTGACAAACTACTTGCTGCCCACATAAAATGCACCATTTCCTGAAATAATAAGTATTAATTTTAATAGACCAAATAATCGCAAAAAACAAAAGAGTTCTGGGAGGACTTAAATACCGCATACAACATGAGCTTGCAATTGTCTTGTTTCAGATGACACCTCTCTTCTTTCCTGCCCACAAACGCTCGCCCAGGCTTTGGCAGACCGTGGCCGGTTCATGGCTGAGGAATATGTCAATCTAGATGCTGGGCTTTATTGTGGTGTTGATCGTTCTCTTGCCTCGCAATGTTTCAGGACAAACAGACCAAGGTTACATATGATCACATTTTTGCAGTCATCCAACCTGTATCGTTTCTTGTATAAGAGTTATTTTCAGTTGAGTGTCGTGAATAAATCCAAAACCATAGTAACCGAATACAAATAACTGGCCCCAAGCATGGAAAAATGCGTGCCAGCAAGGCACAATGGTTTCAGACGTTTCAATGCGTTTCATTGGTAGAGCGGTTTGCTGACCAGTCATAGAGGGTAAGAAAGCAAAGGAAAAGCAAATGAGAATCTATTTCGACACTCAATTGAAAACCTCTCTAAAGCAACATTCATTTTATTGACAGGATTTACTTAGGTAACGTTACGTAATAGGTCATTTTCTACTAGGGAAAGAATACAAGCCAAGAGGATGTCGATGAAATACCGTAGGTTCAAGTATCAAAAAAATATTTAACCGACAAAGCCACGTTCCTATCACCTCTTTCCTCTCTTCTCAGAAAAGTGACTACGCCGGCCTTCACTGAAAAGAAGGGCCAGGTGGTAACTAACTCATTCACCCAATTTCCACATTTTTACTTTGCTTTTGTTCTTCTCCTTATTTTTGTCTCGCCTTTTCTTGCATATATTTTTTGCATTGTATTTTTATCTGTCGAAGGCTGTAGATCGACAGCCGAAAGCTCATGTTCTATTTTTAAAATTTTCTAGCCAGTGAACGTTTTTATTGTACTTTTGATTAAGCAATATTTGTATTAGCAGTAATTTGTTAAGTCTACTCCTAGGAACAACTGATTGATTTAGCTGTCGGTTATTATGAAACGATATTTTACAGCAACCTAGGTACAGGCCAACAGTGCTGCTATAATGAGCAAGGAAACTTGATGGTCGGACCTCTGAACGGAGGATCCCTGGATCGAGTCCATGCTGAGGCGGGCGTCCCAGTCCTCTCTCATTTCTTTCACGACCTTGTTCCTTACTCGGATTGCTGCCTGCTGTCTGCAAACTGTGGAAAGTACTTTGAAAAACGGCCTTCAGATGACGGCTCCAAATACGATCCGCCAAGACCAGGTAACGACCAAACAATTGTGAGAACCATGTTAAATTACTACGTTTGTTAAGGTGAACAATGGATATCATGTGACCAGGTAGCCGCAATTGTAGGACTCGAGTGAAGCCTCTTGTTAGGCTTAGGATTGCAAAATTTACAACAGTCACGTTGGCCTTGAGATCAGTTGTTTGAATAAGGGTTAGGTTTGCGTTAGGGCTGGGATTTGGGCGTCAACGGGTCACGTGACAAGCATTCTCATCGCACTGCAGAACCTTGGGATAACTAGCCACACGCCGTTGGTCTTGTTGAGTTCAAAACATTATGCAGTAAGACCACCCCCCTTACTTACATTTTGCTTTTTGTTACGACATTGGGCTCTCCAAGGCTTTTGCCAACTACTCTCCCCTCTAAATCTTTATCCTTTCACTTGAATTGACGCAAAATGTTCCAGTGTTATCAGTAACAAAGATCATAATTCATTTACACAGTGTGTTACACCAAAAGGACAAGTAACAGGCAAAATAATACTTTTATTTAGATAGCAATTTTCGTATCAGTTACTGGTAAAAAGGGACTGATCATGAAAACCGTCGCAAAAAGCCTCAGTTTATTCTGCATTTTTGGGTTGATTCGAAAGAAGAAAATAATCAGATGACGTACCCATTAAACCCCGTGATCAGTGATGAGAAAATTTGTCTTAGGATAGAAACCCTACAACCATCGTTAACAACTGACACTAGAGGTATTCTCTTTCCAGTCTTAGATTGTTAAGGAGAATATTTATCTGCGGTTGAAAACAGTAATTTCAAATTTGATGTTTGGTTTCTGCGATCACTTTGCCGCTTAAGATCTAGATTACCCTGTTGGTTATCTCTAGACTCATTTACACTAATCCTAGTTTTGGTGTTTTTTTGTAGCCGTTACGTTTGGTGATCCACACATCGTTACGCTCGATGGCGTGGAATACACTTTTAATGGTTATGGGGAGTATCACATTCTCCAGGTAGCCGGCCCTGAATTTAAACTCCAAGGAAAAATGCTGCCACTGATTGATGAACAGCTGGGGAATGTTAGTCATGCAACAGTCTATAAAGCGTTTGCAATGAAGGAAAATGCATCTGATATTATGCAGGTACGAAATCATGGAAGGTAATTTTAGTTCACACCAGGGATATACTTTGGATGAGAGTTTTTCATTTAAGTTTGCGAAATTAAAATAGCTACAGTAGGAAACGAATTCGATACCTGTTATGTTTGTATTTAAATGGCCGGTGCCTACAATTCAACGGTATCATGCCCGAAAAAGATTAATTTCTGATAATCTAATTATGAGTTTTGAATCTTGTTTTACTGATGAAAAGGTTCTTTTATTGCAACAACAACAACAACTTTATTTATCTTTACATATAAAAGTTAAGGGTAGTTTGCCCCGCAAATAGCTGAGAAGCTAGTCGTGGCGGGGCAAGACAAATACATATACAACTCAGATGAGTAGCTTAAGAAACAAAACAAAACAACAAAAAAAAAAATCCTTAAATTAAAACAAGCCTTGCAGATAAATAAATTAAACGAAGATGTAGTTAACACAGCGCTTACTGACATACAATGAGGAAAAGAAAAGAAAAACAAACATTAATTAAAGAGATTAAAAACTGGATCTATATACCTACATACATACATATTGGGGTGCATGAAGGACGGAGTTTAGGCTGACGCTTTTTTGTTACAGGTCCGTATTGGCGGTCGAGACGAAGTCGAAATCATGGTGAACGGAGATATCATGGAATTGGATGAGCAGTTTTTGATGGATTTTAATGGCTTTATTGTTTACAAATGCAGCAAGAAGTCGACATACTCCGTCATTTTCAACTCTGGTATATTAGTTACAATTGAGAAAACGAATGACAGTATTCTGCAAATGATGTTATTGGTGCCTTCAAGGTTTGAAGGTGCTGTATCTTGTAGCTAGGAATATAAACCCTATTCTGACATTTGTTGATTAACATAACCAGACCGTAAAGTTTGGAGGGGCCTCAAAAACAATTGAAGTTTAGTAGACCATGCCATTTTGTTTGTTTGTTAAATTTGTTTGTTATTTCAAGTGCCTTACCGAAAACCCTATTTAGACATGGCTTTTTTTCTTCATTACAACTGAAATTGCGTTTTTTATTTATGATATTAAAATGCACCTAAACCCAAATTGTTTTTCGCTAAAGTAAATCTTTGCACCTGTTTGAAACGCATAGCGCCTTTTTTTTTTTTAAACCAAATTTTGACAACTTATTTTGACTTTTCTAGGGTGTTAAAGTTGCAAAATCTGGCCATCGTCTGCCCCACGACCGAGTCAGAAGGGGCTTGGGTCTATTCTATATTTGACGTCACAAACTGCTTTGCATGCATTTTTACAAAGACTTAATGCGATGTAAATGAGTTTGTGACGTCAAATCGAGAATAGACCCAAGCCCCCTCTGACTCGGTCGTGGGGCAGACGATGGCCAGAATTTGCAACTTTAAGACCCTAGAAAAGTTTAAGTAATTAGTCAAGATTTGGTGAAAAGAAAAAAGGAACAATGCGTCTCAAACAGGTGCTAAGATTTATTTAGCGCCAAAAAAATTAAGGTTTAGGTGCACTTTAAGCCTGCGCTCAGTTCGAGCACTTGTGTTTCATTGTTGCAGCTCCGATTCACTTCACTTTATATGACACAAGCACAAATGAAGGCAAATCAGGGCTGTAGCTAGTGTGAGGGGAAGCGAGGCACTTGCCTCGGTAAAAATTCTGAATTTAACCCTTTCACCACCAAGAGGCCTCCCTTTGACAAGTAAAATCGTCTGGCGTTATACGGCCCCCTTGGTGGTGAAAGGGTTAAGTTATATTTTTCCCTCCTTGTGTGTGCGTGTCTTACGAAAACAAATAAGCAGTCTATGTAGTTTCACATAGGCGAAACATGTTTAGATGTTTCTCTTAAGAGGTTATACATTGAAAAATAACAAATGAATATTAAAGAGGTACTTTTTGTACCGATTGCCTCGGTGAGAATTTTCATCTGGCTACGGCCCAGAAACTTCAACTTGGCTAATTATTGGTTTCTCATTTTCTTGGCTTCTGGATTCAGGAAATACGAGTGGCCTTCTGGGATTGTGGGATGGAGACAAAGAACAAGAATTTCTCCTTCCCAACGGTAGTTTTGTTGACACCGACTCAAGCCAGGCCGAAATACATTTTGAATTTGGACAGCAATGTAAGTTTGTTATGCAGCCTTTATCACAGTGCACACTTTATCTGTAGCTCAAAAACCTTTGCAAAGCCGATCATCTTAAAATGGGCGAAAGCTCTTTATCGCAGAATATACGAGGAGGAAAAAATGCTTAATGCTGATTGAAACTAAAAGCAAAAGCCAAAACTTAATTTATATACATAAACCATAGTATTTTGCAAAGGTAAGCTTATTTTTATCAAAAAAATTTGCAACGTCTTTCTATACAGGGGCTACAACCGATAACGACTCATTATTCACCTACGACGAAGGCAAGAGAAATGCGTCATATCTTGACGTCGGGTACACGCCCATATTTTTGGATCAAGAGGACTTGGTATTTAATAACAAGACCCTGCAAAAGCTGGCACAGGATGTGTGCGGTGATAGCAAGCAGTGTTTGTTCGATATCCACACAACTGGTAAGGTCAGCATTGGAAGAGCTTCTAAGCAGGCCTTAGAATCATTTGTGGCGGTTATCAATAAAACAGAGACACCAGGTAAGTAAATATGAATATGTTGCCGTGCACTAATTTGTTGTGGGCTTGACGTCTCCTGACTGACCCCATTAGAAAAATAACACAAGGAGTAAATAGTCCAAGATACTGGAGACACAAATACCCCCAACACGTAAATCAATTAGTCAGTTAGTCTTTCAGTCAGAGAGACAGCCTGCCAGCCAGTACGTCACCCAGCCAGCCCGTTCGTCTGTAAGCCATTCCGTCAGTCAGTCAGTCAGTCAGTCAGTCAGCCATCCAGCTATCGAGCTCTGATCCAGTCAGCCAGCAGGCAGTTCGGTCTTTATTCCCTTTTTTGTATTACCGGTAACGAAATGCAACTAAATTGAGACGCCTCATGGTTATATGAATAAAATACCTCCATTTTCACTCATTGTAAATTTAATGCCACGATAATGCGCACGTAGGTTGCATTCCAATTAAAGAAAAACCTGATGGCGGAGAAGTGCGTCGACACGACACAAAAGATAGCCGAATGATCTTCAGATTCCAATGTAATCTAGAATTTCAACTGAATGGTTCTACCATCATATCTTGCTTAAACGGACAATGGAACGGATCTAAACCGAGCTGCCAACAAAGAGGTAAATAAACCATTTTCTGTTGTAACAAAGTTCAATAAACCTTCGCTAAATATTCAAGTTTGCCAGCTTGATATGCGTAAAGAAGTGGAAGCAAAACTATAGACATTTACAACAGTCACTTCTACACCCTGCTGAGCCGCAAGGAGTGGAGGATTTTCTCAATCACATTCGCGATCGGGGAAGTCTACTTGTAGAGTCTTTTATTTCCTTTACTTCTCGTGGTAACTAAAGGCTACGATCGAGTTAAAGGAGAGATAAATCTTATCACAAAGAAATATCTTTTCCAGACGCATTGCCGTTGTACGAAATGATCGAAATACGCTCTCTTACTAATGTCGAAAGAGTAAATAAGGGCGTACAAGGTCCTATGGAAAGGAGTAGCACGCATCAGGCTGAGTGAAGAAAATATTAGTATCGTATAGAGTTGTGTTTGCCTAGTTTCTGTAAGGCTTTCTCCCAGGCCCTCGCGATCAATTCGTTTCGGTGTCGTAGCCGAGGCGAACAGCCGGAACCCTAACAGCACGTGGCCAGAATGGATTGACCGAAGAGAAACATAGGGAGGCCTAGGAACTAAGCAAGAGTTGTGTTAGGATTCAGGACACGCACTAGTACGGAGCATCCGTATACGAGCTATTACACTGGGCTATTCCTTATTGACAGCTACAACAACGCTCTCCAACTTAGAAAATTAAAATAAAGAAATTACCAGAATGGAAAAAGAATATTTCCATCGCGTGCTTTTTTCTTTATTAAAAAAGTTTGCCCTCCAATGGTATCGGTTGAAAATGGTCACGTGGATGGCAATGGTACTAGTGTCGGTTCACGTTATTGGTTCGCCTGCTACAAAGGCTTCTCGCTGATTGGTCCGGACAATATTCACTGTGGAAAGGACGGTCAATGGAATGGAACTTTTCCAGAATGTGTGAAAGGTATACGTAGGGTAATATTAAGCATTCGGCTAGCAAAGAAGTTTTATTTACCTACTTTTCAATAACGCGAAAACTATGCTCAAAATCGGTCTAATAGTTCCATTACTTAGTACCGTCTTTCTCAATTCGGGAGCCTAATTAACGAGACGGCAGCGGCAACGAGAACGCCATGCCAAAAAAAACAAACAAACAAACAAACAAAAAACAAAACAAAACAAAACAAAACAAAAAGAAAAAAAAAAGGTTTGGTTAGTGAAAACAATCTTTGTGCTCTTTTACTGTTTTTTTTTTCCGGGAAGAGGTGAGCATCTGATGATGAATTTTCAAGTTATATTCATTTCTTTTTTTTTTCTTTAATCATTTTTTCTTTCGTTTTCATTACCAGTCTGTTCTCACTAATCAGTTAGCGTCCCATTATAAATCAACATTAATTCATGTTTGCAAAACAGAAAGCTGTTGACACAGTTGATTGGTATTCGCCAATCACAGCACAACAGCGTTCACATTTAGCTGAATGAGCAGAAGGCGGCCTACATCCTTTCCAGGATAACAATGTTATTATATTTTTCAGATCTTCCAGACGGCGGGATACCATCGTACATTTACGCCTCTGTTTCAGGAGCAGCGTTTGTTGTTGTGGTAACCATCTGCGTGATTTGTGCCTGTCTCCTAGTAACAGGGCGTCGTAAAAGAAAGAATCATGCCAAGATTAAGTCAAGAACAAAGTCCAAACAAGTTTTGACTTTCAACAACCCTGAATATTCATCATCAATCGATTTTAATCTTAAGCAAATGTGACGCTAGCTACTTTGTTACGTTCAGTGAGGCTTAGCTCTGACCATGGAAGAATTGCTCTTAAAATGGCAAGATGTCATTCTTAACACTTTTATGTAA
>JAEMWC010001791.1:62500-85000 GCA_016490735.1 Pachyseris speciosa
GTCTGTAATTTTCGACTTTGTGACCCAATGGAATTCTGGGTACTTCTTGTATAACGTCGACATGGAAGACCGCCAATTTCCATTTCAGATATTTTTTAGAACTGTGTCGAGCCACCTGGTCCTGCTGACAGAATTGACATGCCAGGTCCCGGAATCTACTCACAAAAGGGCTTAAGACGTAACTTCACTCCGTGAATTTCTATCACTCGCTCGAATACGTTGAGCGGCCCAATTCGTGTGAAATTGCTTCTCACCTCTGTGTTCTTTCAAAGGATTGCCTCTACCCATCAACCCAGCTTTATGATGCCAGGCAGGGGGCTTCTGGAGTGGAAAATGGCTCGAAAAACACACTTATAAACCAAATAGGCAACGAATTGTAGCTGTAGTGTTCGTTTAGAAATATACGACAGCTAGTGTGACGAGCGTGACATCAAAGACAAAGCCTTCGGTGTTGTGGACCAGCGAAATCTCCGTGGTAATCCCTTATATGGAGTAGCTAGGGTGATTTGTCCTCCTACCCTTCAGAAATTGCAAAAAAAGGTGACCAAATCGCCCAAGGGAAACGAGTTAAGACACGAGGCGCAGCCGAGTGTTTTAGGACTTGATAAAACACGAATGCGAATTTATTGAACGGCTTAGAAAACTTTACTGTACATCTATCCATTCTTACACTAAAATTTAGATTTTGGGTTATTTTGGCCTTATTTGGCCGTGTCTTTATCAGATATAAAGACACTCAGTAAAACTAATTTCTTTTCTATTTCCTTCATGAATTATTAATGAGTGTTTTAATGTTATTGTTATTACGAGCGAAGTAACGCGTAAAGGTGCAGAAGGTAAGGAGAAAATGGTACGGGAAGTAAGAGAATAGGATGCGGTAGGGGGAGGTTTTGTAGCCTACTTGCAGGCGGTAATACTGTATTTGTTTTCAAGCGCGAGATTCGAATCGCGGTAAATCGAGTCGCCATATTAGACGATATAGTGAAGGATCTGGGACGAATGACAAAGCGAAGGGGACAAGAGTAGGGGAAAGAAACCTCCCACTCGCCTCCCCCTCCCATCCCTCCTTGACCTCCTTCCCCTCGCTTTGTCACTCGTCCCAGATCCTCCACTGTATCGTCCAATATGGCGACCGGATTTAATGGGCTTCGAATCTCGCGCTTGAAAACACAAATTACCGCCTGCAAGCAGGCTAGCACTTTTGACGCTCCTGGTTATGTGATAGGTCAGGAAATGTCAAGCGGTATGAGTGCACATGTGTCTCGTAAGCTGATGAGATGAGCAAGACGTGGAAGGCGGGCTGAGTACGTGACTTAGCTAGAAAAAATATCTCAAATATATGTTGTCAAAGACAATTTTGTTACGCGAGTATGGCTTGGTTGTGTTTTGAGTTTCCTAACTGATTTATGTCGACGGGAAGAAAATTCGCTCTCTTCTGACCTTGCTAAGATCGTTACCTGGCTTCACAGTAACTTTCTTTTACTAAATGTTAGTAAAACTAAGATAATGCTTTCTGGTACTCGATCATCAAAAGTTGAAAAAT
This sequence comes from Pachyseris speciosa, assembly GCA_016490735.1. NCBI lineage: Eukaryota > Metazoa > Cnidaria > Anthozoa > Scleractinia > Pachyseridae > Pachyseris > Pachyseris speciosa. The sequence goes on from JAEMWC010001791.1 coordinate 64,044, forward strand.
GCTGATGACTTCTCTATTTGCGTGCATGACACCATTATTGAGAGAGTATATAAATTTAACTATCTTGGTGTCCAACTGGACCCACTACTCTCATGGAAGGAGCATGGTATGATGCGTAGAGCGCGCAAGATCTTACCTCGCTCTCCTTGCATTGCGCATTGCGTTATATAAGGCTATGATTTTGCCTCTTTTCGACTATTGTTCGTGTGTTTGGGACAGCTGCGGTCAAGGAAACAAGGAATATCTAGATAAATTGCAAAGGCGCGCTGCCTGCATTATTGAATGTCGCTCGGTTCATGACAACGAACTGCACAAAACATTTCATTGGCCAAGCCTCCAACTCCGTCGTGACTACTGTAAAGGTATACTTGTGCACAGGTGCATTAATGGACTGACATCTGATAATCTGTTAGATAACTTTAGACATACCTCTGATGTGCACAATTATATCCTGAGGAAATAGGGACCCCTTTACGATCACCCTTTCAAAGTTCGTTTTTATACAATGGGGCTAAGACTTGGAACAACCTCCCTAAATCTATAAGATACACAGACCCCACCCAATTTAAAACTGCGCTAGCAAACGTCTTAAACAATCAATGACTTCTTTGCTGCCTTAACACAATTAACAATTAACTGTAATAGTAATGTTATCTATAATCATATGTATGTCTTTTTCACTGTAGTATTAAATTAATGTAAATACAGGACCCCATTTAAACCAGCCTTTGCTGAACTGGGAATATCCTGTAAAAATATTTGTTCAAATAATTAAGTAAATAAAAATAATGGTACGGGAAGCGGGAGGTTTTAACCTCCCTGTCCGTCCCCCACTCTATCACAACTCAGTCAAACATGACATCAATACGGCAATCTCCGAAAATAGTTACGAAATCCAATGCCAATTTAACACTTCGAAATGATCCTCAGTGAATCAAAATTATCAACTATCAACAACTGGAACTTGACCTTTAATTCAATTTCGATTCGGGATGCCCCAACTTCGCTTGTGAAACTTTGTCTTGCATCACGAAGTGCTTTCGATGTGCATGAATTTTTTTTTACTAAACTAACTATCTGGCCCCTAATGGCGCTCTCAGAGACAGGGTCCACACATGTAGCAAAAATGGTGCGAATATGATCTTTGGACCATTTTTGCATAGCGCGACAATGTTCGTAAATGTCTTAGTTTTACCTGACTTGCAAAACTGTAGTGCAGATATAGATTTGACAATATTTCGGGTTGCGTAGCAAGGAAGTTTGTAGCCTGCGTAGCAAGCGTTTCTGTGTGGTTTCTTAGCAAAGGTAGACCGAGCAAAGGGATTTGTCGATGTTTTGCCCGCGCGAAAAATGGGGCGAGAGCAAAACAAATTAAATATTATCTTTACTTTTTATGCTCTCGCCCCATTTTCCGCTTGGCCATAACTTCTAAAATCCCGTTGCATGGTCTTTCTTTGCTCGTGAAGCACAGTGAAACGCTTGCTACGCAGGCTAGGAAGTTTGCTAATTTGTCGTTTTGACTCCTTTTAAGATAAAATTATGCAATGTATTAGCATTGAATAGGTTTGCTCTATGTGTAAAATGGGGTTTCAATGTTTAATTGTCCACATTTGGCTGTGGTTGTTAATAAAGACCATTAAAGTTGTTTCACTGGATGCATTTACTAAGGGCGTAGCTAGAGGGGGGATGCCCGTGAACCTCCCCTTTGTGAGCCTTTTTTAAGCAAACAACTTATAATATTCAGGTGGTAATCTGGTGAGTAGCCCCTGTTTGACCAAGTGTGACCCCCCCCCCATCTCTTTCAAAAATCCTGGCTACGTCCCCTGGCTACGCCCCAAAAGTCTCAACATTGCGAAAGTTTGCTCATGGTGGCAAATCTGATCAAGGTTTCAATGTTTTTAAAATACGTTTGCTCGCACACAAATGTGACCAAATTCTTGTTTTTATCCATGTTTACTCGGGGTAGCAAACACAATTCAAGTCACTGGGGCTCGATGTCCAGCAAGCATATTTGGCTTGAATAAACTCTCAATATCGAACATCTTTGCTCAGGCCTGTAAATCTGATCAAGGTTAGCCTGCGTAGCAAGCGTTTCCCTGTGCTTTACGAGCAAAGACTGGGACCGAGCAAGGGGATTTTAGAAGTTTTGGCCGAGCGAAAAATGGGACGCTCTAACCACTGAGTTACTGGAGACTTTATGGTGAGCAAGAGTGAAATGTGGGCTTTTGACTGGAACTGCATCATTGCACACGGTCACACAGCCAAATAATGACTAGCACACTCATAACTGCATCACGCAGTCACATTAGTTGTCACTGGAATGGATACTCCAAAATAAGGTGAGGCATTTCGTGATACAAATACAATATAACATATCTCAAAATTATCGTGGAACATTTGGTTACGTTATATGGCAATAACCGACAACCCCAATGTTAACCCGAAACAACACTCTTTTAAAGGCAGGGAAGAACTGCTGGGTTAGACACTGATCTCTAGTGATTAGGCCTTTAGAAGCGCTGACTTGAAATGGTTCGCTTTCATATATTGTTATATATTGTTATGGTGACACCATATAAATTTGTTAAAACTTGCCTCCCTCGTCAGCTACCAATCGTTGGTGAAGTGGATATGGATATCGTTGTGACGGCTATAACCCGGGTTCGACCATTTGTGTGCTCTTTTTAAAGATTGTTTTTAAAACTTAGTGAAAATTCACTAAGATCGTTTAGCACTTTATATACAAAACAAGAAATTCTGCGAGAATTAGAAGCGGCCTTTTTTACCATCTGAGCCGGATTAATGCACAGGATAAGTTCAAGTTGATCGTAATTCAATTTTTGTCACCTTTCAGTTGGCATGACAGTCAATTCGTCACTCCGAATGATTAAGGATTTAAAATTCGATCAATCATTTAGAGAAGGTTTGGGTGGCCTAGTGGGTTAATGTGCTCTTTTCGCATTTTTTTCCTTGATCTCTTTTTTTTCTATTCCTTTTCACTTGTTTTTCTTTTTTCTTTTGTCAACGCTTAAGCTGTAACCCTATTTTGCAATTTAACACGGAAAAGTACTCAACCGATTCTATGGATATTCGCTACGCGAGCTATCGTAAGGAAGAGCAATTGTTTTATATAAAAGAGTTCCCGCAAATTTTCTGCACGCTGAGGCCCTATTCCGTGCAGATCAGCCAGCGAACTGGGTCCCAGTTTCTGTCACTTGCGTGAACCCGCGATGACTGAAGAATCCAAACAAGCGTGAAACAATCTAACATCCAAGCATGTATACACCTGCCCATAGCCTTTACGATTTGAAACGTCGGAGAACGCAACCTAAACTGAACGCGAGAAGCCTGGGCAGAAGCATTTAGCAGAAATAATCTCGATTTTTGGGTTGGTTCAGGTACCGGAAAGACTTCATAGACTTCACGGGTAAGGTGCGCGCCCATCCAAAAGCATCAGAATGCGCACGCATATGTTCTCTTCCACATACAGTTCGTCTGCACCGTCAGCTCGTCAGGTCTGCTCTACTCGGTTTAAACTCAATCCTTTTTGGAAGTAAATGCAATGTTTTTTGAAAATTTCGTGGGTCTAATACAAAGAAGCCTGATCAAGAACTTGTTTACCGGCTTCTGACGTGTACAGAAAGTGAGTTATTCTATCTACATGACCAATATTCGAACGCACTTACAAATCCCTGATTACTGCTAGTTTTAATACTGAAGACTTCATGTTTTCCCATCGTTGGAACTGTCAACAACGTAAACTATATATTATAATTTTTTTTTTGTTAACTTGAATTGCGTTACGCTGCGTTACGCCTGGTGGTCAGAGTACATCAGGTGTCAGGCACCGCGCAGGGGGAGGGGCTGGGGGGGCTTTCCCACTTTTCCGACAGTACAATGTCTCAAGGGCAATGGTATGTTGACTTGAGCTTTGTGGATACGTTGCTAATTGCCAGTTATGATTAGTTAAGCGAAAAGGCAATTAAATTCTTGTTTTAAAACACCACTTTTTATTGCTGAAAGTATATTTTTCACCACACCATGTTAGTTTTAAATGCATTTCTAGCCATTTCAGAGAACATTAATTTAAAAATTTTCCAGGGGAGCATGCCCCCGGACCCCCGACTTGACTCAATGTGCTAACGCGTTCAAAGTGAGTCCTCCCCACTTGCAAATTTGCTGAGCGGTCCTGGGTGTTTATTCTTCCTACTTTTGAAACAAAAACGGAAAGTAAGGTCAACTCCGAGGTTTTTTCCTCAATCGTTTTCGGCATGTACTAAGATCCGAAGCACCGAAACGAAACCACCGGAACTACCGAAACAAAGTTACCGAAACCACCGGAACAGCCAGAGTTAGGCAACTTAGGGCCTGTTCACATGGAGGTGGGGGACCCCAAGCAGGTGAGGTACCCCGCCTCGGTGGGGTTACCAATCTCTCTTTATTTCGCGATCGCGTTCATACGTAAAGTGGGGTACCTCACCCGGGCGGGTTGCCCGATCAGCCAGGGCGGGTAACCCGCTTAGCTGGGGTGAGTTTTCTCCATGTGAATGCTGGAGGTGGGGTGGGGTGGGATGATATTCATCCGGGCAATTGTCTCTGAATTATTTGTTAATATACGTACTTAGCGACCACGCGATAGCATTTTAAACCCTACCCCAGCGCCCCGGGGTTGCATGTGAAAGCCAGCTTGTTTTGACCACGGCTAGATGGGGTACCTCACCTACCCGGGGTCCCACACCGCCATGTGATGGCTCGGCTGTGCTTTGAAACAAGTACCGAGTGACGAAAACATGGCCTCCTTTACATGGAAGGAGGAAGATCCTAGCACTAGGAAGATCCTAGAAGGCGGATTATCCTATTACCCTAGCGCCATATGTTTCTGTATTCAGTTTAGACGCAAAAACGTTGTACTTGGCCCTAGTGCTAGGATCATTTTGGTCTTAGGATCATCCTAGCCGAGAGGTAGGAAGATCCTAGCACCATATACTGTAAATATTTTAATTTTACCGGGTAATTTTTTAAATTTAGTTTAAATAATAATATTGTAATGCGCTTTTGAGTATTTTTATAGAAAAAGCGCAATATAAGTATTAAATATTATTATTATTATTATTATTATTATTATTACCATGTAACAAGAAATAACACACAAACTGCGGTGATAAACATGACAATAGAACGCATTGTTGGAAAACAAAAATAAAACTATATCGTTTAACTTGACGTTTCGTATGTTTCGACATACATCTTCAGAAGTGACCGTTAGGAATGAAAATGTAAGCAGCGAAAAGCTGTATCTCTATTAGTTTGCATCTTTTATATGCAAATTATTTTTAGCTTCTGTCAAGGTTATTGTTAATTAGTTACTTATCTTAAATTTCAAATTTAGTTGTTACTTTAATTCCTAACGGTCACTTCTGAAGATGTATGTCGAAACATACGAAACGTCAAGTTAAACGATATAGTTTTATTTTGTTTTCCAACAATGCGTTCTATTGTCATGTTTATCACCGCAGTTTGTGTGTTATTTCTTGTTAAGCTACGATGGCCAAAGACAAAGAGTATTTACGATATTACCATGTAAACTGCTTTCGCTAGGAAGATCCTAGCACTAGGGACAAAAACAACAAACCAAACAAACATGGCGGCGGCCGGACGATCAGATCAAATACAATTTCGGCGAAAATTCTGACCGAAATTTCTGCATGTAAACCAAACGAAAAAGTTGGTTCGCCCTCTAGGATCTTCCTAGTACTAGGATCTTCCTGCCTCCATGTAAACAGCCCCTTAAACTTGAACGCACTTCTTACTCTTCTCTGATCATTCATCGTAGCCAAAATACGTTGTAATCTCACATTAAAACTAGCGAACTTCGTGGGCCTTCATCATGCATGTATCCCAGTTTATCAGTTTTCTTGAACTGAACATATCCTCAACCTTGCGTGACGAGCCCAAGACAACGTCTGTGTAGTTTCAATTTTTTGGGTTGTTTCGGCGGTTCCGTTGGTTCTGGTTGCTTCGTACTTGTGATTTCGTTTCGGTGTTTCGGGTTTTAGTACGTACCATCTTTTTCTTCAAAGAACATTTTGGAAATTGGGACAGGAAAACCTACAGAATCAAATGCACGTGCATTACCGTGGGAACGGCGAACAGTGATTGGTTGAAGTTTTCCCATAATTAACATACCTCAGTAGTGATGGAAAACATTTAATTTAAAAAGAATTAAAGGGATAAAATTCAGTTCTACCACGAGTCTGCTTTGAAAATTTGAGCGAAACGCCGCCGAGAGAACAGAAGAGAGTCGTAGGTATGACAGATTGACGGAGAACGTTGTTTAAGCTGAACCGAGTTAAAATTAAAAAAAAAAAAACGGCCACCGGTAGGGTGGCCACGGCCTAGGCAGTGTTTTGTACTCAGTCCGCGTTTTTTACCTAGTCCGCAGCCTTCAATCCGAAATTTATACTCAGTCCGCGTTTAATACCCAGTCCGCAGCCCGGAACCGCAATTCATATTTTATACTGACCGATTAACGGAGATGTCTTCCGTCTATCTGAACATGGAATTTGTTTAGACCCCAAAATTTGGTTGTCATGACACTGTGACGTCACACTTTAGAACTCCATTGTACTACAACATATTCTGTGACCTTCTGTCCATATCATCTGGAGCAGCGCAGCTTTTTCAAGGGTTAAAGTGTTTCTTTAAATGATGAGAATTGGAGTATTACTGCTTTGGCTTTCGGCTTTGCAGTGTAAAATTTTGAAATCACACAAGCTTCCAAACTTATATCCTTTTGGAACGAATGAAGGAGACCAAGTTGTTCCGCCAAACGACGACGGCAGCTCTGGGGAAGTGCAGATATCCATTGCGTTTCCTTTCTTTGATCAGAATCACAGGTCTCTTCATGTAAGTATAACTTTGCTCCACGGCTAGCATTCACCCACATTTTAACAAAACTGTAGGCAAAACATGACCTCTTGGCTGATATGAAAAGTAGCTACTTTTAGTAGCATAACCGATAAAATTCAGATAATTTGCCCGTTATTTGAAGCTTGCCTCGTCGACCACGAGCAACGCAACCTACAGGCTACACAGTGTCTTATTTCTGAGGGATTTTCTACATACTATCCAACTGCAAACGCCTGCTCTGTAGATCTGCATAAAGAAAGTCATGGAATATAACCAGGGTGTTAAAGTTTCAAACTGAACGACTCAGGCTTCGTTCACTTCCTTGTGAACACTTCCGCATAAAGACTGCAAAATCACGCCAGTTATAGCTCAGTCCACTAACTCAAAACATCTGGTGGTCAGTGTGCAGACATTTGATGACCGAGTCTGCCATGGAAGGTATTTCTCAGAAAAGCCATTTTATAATTTCGTATATTTGAGGTAAATTCGGAACTTCACTCTGTGTTTTGGAAGGAATTGAATTATCTCTTCAGCCTAGAAGTTTTAAGAGTGAATGTCAGCAAGGATCAAACAAATTCGTAACTTCGCGGCAAACCTCGAAAAAACGATTTCGCTCAAACTTTGTAGTTAGGTAGGATATTGTTTCCTAAAAATCGCTATGTAGTTGGTTTCCTCAAATATCGCTTTATTTTTGATAAATATGCAAATTTCGACGACCCTCCGGAAACGGCTCTCTACACACTCAAATTAAACCCAAGTTTGGCGGACTCTCATCGGTAATTAATACGTCTAATCTCTGTAAAAACCAGTGAAACCGTTCAAGTAACCTTCCCTTTGCTGTTTGCATCACTTTGAGCTTGATTGTTTAAGTATGTCCTTGCAAAATAATTTTTTTTAGGCCTATATGTTTTAATCGAAAAACAACTCCTTATAAAACGTCTGTTTATGAATGTTAAACCTTTGAATGGCCTGAAACTGGAAATACTTTCTCTAAGGTCTTTTCAAGGGCTCTCTTGAAATTGAGCTGAGACGGTCGATTGCAGGGTTCGATTTCGAGAGCAAAAAATTTTAACCACTGCGTGCTACTCGCCCGATCGGAAACTCAGTGTCTGGCCCATGCAACAGAAATTCGCCAAAAATGTTAGGAAAAAAACTCTTCCTTTGAGTAATTGCAAGCTGAAATGAACTTTCCACGAACATTTTAGGGAGCTACTTGCTTCTCGCAAATGCTAGCTGACGTTTTTGACTGCCAAAACAGCAATTACGACCTTTCTGAAAACCTCAGGGGTTATGATATCCCCATTACGCGGGGATCTTCTAGGCCACCTTCCAGTTACGAAAATCCGAGTGCACTCTTTAATCGACGCCGAAAACTTAAGGCGCACTACCTCCCACCGAACAGATATCTACCGAAACTTAAAGTTGGGTGCCCCTGAATCCATACGAGTATAAGTGCTTGCTCTATGCGCTGATGTTCCAGGTTTTTAAAACATGCGACGTTCAGTAATTCTTCAATAGCAGTCTATTTAGAGTGATTAACTACGTGAAACTGTTCCCAGCAAAGGTAAGGCGATACCCGCCACAGTCATGAAACGATAAAAAGAGTGACAAGGACACCCCCACCCACAACTAAGACAATGGCGCTAGCGCTGACAACCTGGAAAAGCGTGTCTATATAAAGACTAAGAACAACGGCGGGTCACGGCCTAGCTCCTCCTTATACAGTGAAGTGCCGGAGTAAGAACTACGAAACCAAGGCAGTCCGAGGAGGAGTGCCCTCGCCTGCTGTATAGCCCCTGTATACACAGCATGCATAAACTGAAATTACAACACTTAATATGACAATTGTACGTGGGTCAATGTCTATATGTTGTAGGTCAATTTTATCCTTGGTTCAATTTTTATTTTCCTTTGATCTTGTGTATGGTAATGTATGATAATGAGTTCAGAACAAAGGAAAATAAAAATTGAACCATGTATAAAATTAAACTCCAACATATATAGTGTCCATATTCGCGAGACAGGGCTGTATAGCCCCTGCAGCGCCCTATAGAGGGTTTTCACGTGACGTCATAAAAAACTAAAATTCAGAAGTAAACAGACTTTTGCATTTTTTTTCTTCATCACAAAAAAGAGATTTTAGAAATGTATCTGCTTGCATGTTTTCAGCTCGGTAGCTTGCTTTGTTTTGAAAATGGAGCAGTTTGAATTTTAGAGTTTTTCACAGTGCGTGACATAAAGATGTCTGCTCACAAGCATGTCACTTACATGAAAACATCGATTCACCGTGTGTTTTTGAGGTTTGAAAAGCCAACATGGTAAGAGAAGTACGGAAGAGAAGTACTCGAGTACGGGATATCGCACGGCCCTGAGACTTTGGCATGTTGTTCATTTATTACTCTTCTATAACATCACAATTTCTTGATTTTGTCTATTGAATGGTTGATGATTTTATTTCTTTACTTGCGTGACTGAAAACGCTCTACTAGAGATTAGCATTGTAATATGTACTCAGTAATAATTAATGGTATAGCCCCTGCACATACCACTTTAAGGTATTCTTGGAGGATAAAATGAATCTTTCAGATCATAACCTTTCGTTAACATACGAGACATTACTTAAAATACAACCTGTACGCCAAATTTCAGAAATCGGGACCGAAGCGTTTTCGAGTAAGAAGCGAGAGAAGTTTCAGTTTCTAAGGGATCTTTCGCGGGAAAAACACGGACAAAAATCCTTGTGTGCCTCTGTGTACAATTCCCCAGTGGGTATAATGTTAACAGATCTGTCAATAATGCTATCTTTTACATGAAAGCTGAGACCGTTCAAGTCTCTATGAATTCATGGGCATGTGCTAAAACCAAGACCATGGATTCTGGACGACAGACGATGGACGATGGAAGATAGACGATAGACGATGGACGATGGACGATGGACGATGGACGATGGACGATGGACGATGGACTAACCTTTCCACAAGCGCGCTGCCCTGTCACAAGTATCCCACATAAAAAAAATGGTTCTGTGAAATAAAAAAAAAGAGTGTAGCGGCGCTCAGAATTGCGTCATAAGTTTGATTTCCAGTGTAACGAAAAAAATGGGTGAATCTTAATAATTGTCTGGTTGTGCTTGTTCTGTCAGAGATTCTATTCAATTTCACAGTTTTTTTTCCTTTTTATTGCGTGAAATTTAGATGCCAACGTGGCACATATCTCATGTGACATTGTGTGACAACTGATATCCTTAAAGATTGTGTGACAAATTTTGCCCTCGTCTGGTATCCATCGTCCTTCTTCTATTTATTTTTTCCCGAATTATAATTTCGTGTTCATGTCACGTTTTGCCACAAAATTGACACTGGCATATCGTCCATCGTCCATCGTCCATCGTCCATCGTCCATCGTCCATCGTCCATCGTCCATCGTCCATCGTCCATCGTCCATCGTCCATCGTCCATCGTCCATCGTCCATCGTCTATCGTCTATCTTCCATCGTCCATCGTCTATCGTCCAGAATCCATCGTCTTGGTTTTAGCGCATGCCGAATTCATGCACATTGGATATCGAATGGCTGTCAACACATGCTGACAAAAGGAGAGCGGGGTGTCGTTGCTAGGTGAAGCGTTCATATCACACGTATTTATGTGATTTGTTTCGCGGGAAAAAAAGCACTCCGTAAAAGGAATGTATATAATACTTTCTAGCAACGGAAGTGTAATTGGCAACCTCGAGTCAACAGTCGAGCCCACCATCCGATGAACAAAGCCTAGAGCTGATTCGTATGTCAGCACGTCATAAAAAAGCAAACAGCGAAAGATAAGAACTTGCTCGAATTGTTGCGACAATTAGTTTTGACATGTTTGCGCTACAATGTTCTTTTTAAAGCTAGACACATTGCAGGAAGCAAAAACCTTTTAGCTGACAGTCATGCCGTTACTGTAGTTACGATTCAGTAATAATTAATGGTATAGCCCCTGCATATTCCTCGTTAATCATGCTGTTACTGTAGTTGCGATAAAGTTCATGAAAGCTTGGCCCCTGCTCAAGCTTTTCTTCTGGTAAAAAGGAGTTGAATGGAATTCAAACACTTCTCAATTTTGTCACAGGGAAGTCTAGCCTCGTGCGTATTACAATCCAATTCGATTCCTGCAATCGCCGCAAGAGGGCCAAGGGGTCAAAGAGTCCGTCTTTTGAGTTATCTCGACTTAGCAATGTAAAATTTTGAAATCACACAAGCTTCCAAACTTGTATCTTTTTGGAACGAATGAAGGAGACAAGGTTGTTCCGCCAAATGACGACGGCAGCTCTGGGGAGGTGCAGATATCCATTGCGTTTCCTTTCTTTGATCAGAATCACAGGTCACTGTATGTAAGTATAACTTTGCTACCCTTGTATTTACCCACATTATAACAAAACTGCAGGCAAAACATGACCTCTTGGCTGACATGATTTGCCCGTTACTACCAAAATGGCGACTACGAGCAACACAACCTACAGACTACGTAGTGACTTATTTCCGAGGGGGTTTTCTAGATACTATCCAACTGCAAATGTCTGCTTTTCAAATCTGCATAAAGTAAGCCATGGAATATAATTAGAGTGTTAGAGTTTCAAAATGAACGACTCAGGCTTGCCCCATTAAGACTGCAAAATCACGCAACTCATAGCTAAGTTCACTAACTCTTAACATTGTCAGTGTGCAGACATTTGATGACCGAGTCTGCCATGGAAGGTAGTTGACGGAAAAGCCATTTTACAATTTCGTATATTTGAGGTAAATTCGGAACTTCACTCTATGTGTTTTGGAAGGAATTGACAAATAATGCTCGCTCAAGCTGTTATCTCTTCAGCCTAGACGTTTTCATTACTCAGGCGGTAAGGTCACGAGACAAAGAATGGGCTTTGTTTTTTTTTTTTTTTTTCATCTTCATGTCACGAATTTTCCTGGCGCACGTGTCCAACACGCACCGCTGCACAGAAGGGTTCAACAAAAGGTCAGTCATCTTCACGTGTAGCGCAAGTGACTCAAGGCCGGACTAAACTAGGAAACATAGGGCCATTTATACGGGAGAAAATAAAACGCGTCTTATGGAAGACGCGACTTAAATAAGACGCGAACTGATCGTATAAATGGTACAAAATAAGCGTTCGCGTCTTATTTAAGTCGCGTCTTACATGAGACGCGTCTTATCTTAGAACAGGGTTTTAAGCTGTTCTTATTTTGTCCGCGTCTTAATTAAGACGTGAACTTCCTCGTATAAATGGTTTCGCGTCCTAAATAAGACGTGAACTGCAAGTGCGCTTGCATAAAAACAACAGAAACACGAGCTTGTCTTATGATTAGATAGCGTAAATTGGATGCAAAGCTTTGCAAAAGATGGCCGGGAGAGCCAAAAGTGAATTCAGCACCTTCCTTCTTTAACCTGCCATCAGTCGCACCAATCCGTATATCGCCTTCTTCCGACTCTTCTCGGATTTCTGTTGATTTCTTTGTATGCTACGGCGTGGTCTTCATAAGAAAAAAAATCTCTGAGAAATGACAGGACAGCACGCTTTTGTTTCTTGCTTCAGCGTTCCATCTTGGCGGGTAAGCGAGGCTGTATCAAAAATAAGACGCGAACCATTTATACGAGATCTTCGCGTCTTATGTAGGACGCGAAGGTATAAACGGTACAGTTCGTGTCCTATTTAAGTCGCGTCTTAGATAAGACGCGTCTTATTTCCTCCCGTATAAATGGCCCTATTGTTGCGGAAACATTGTTGATACACATTACATACAGTACTTGATTTACCCTCGGATTTAAGAGTAGCTTGTGCAGCTAATATCTCTGAGCATTTAACCATCAGATGAGAGATAGACCAGTTGACCACATCGGGAGCTAAGTCCCCTACTCTTTTCTTTTGATTAAACAAATTCCCAGTTTAGCCGCGCGGGAAATGATTTGTACGCACAAGTAGACATAACTGCACCGTTCTTCGAAATGATCCCCAGTGAATCAAAATTAGAAATTACTACGACAGACAATTGGACTCGACTGACCTTTCAATTTCGATTCCGGGTCTCCCCAACCTCGCTTGATGTAACTTTCGATTACTATATCTCAGGCATTATGAAGTGCTTTTGATGGGTATAATGATTTTCTTGACTGAACTAACTTTCGATTAGACCTAGAACGGCGCTCTCAGAGACAGGTGACACCTCAATAATCTACGGTTACAGAAAATTAATTCATGCACAAACAGACATAACTGTGCTGTTGTGACAGAAAAGTACGAATAATTTAGTGAGGTCACAGCCGAGAATAGTCGAGGTGAATCCCCCAAAACTGCAGGTAATGTGCATTTAGAAAATCTCGAACTACAACATATTCCGTCATTATTATATGGAGCTGTGAAGCTTTCTCAAGGTTTAAAAAGGGTTTTCTTTAAACGATGAAAATCGGAGTATTTTTATTTCAGTTTTGGCTATTGGCTTGGCAATGTAAAATTTTGAAATCATACAAGTTTCCAAACTTTTTCCCTTTTGGAACGAATGAAGGAGACCAGGTTGTTCCGCGAAACGACGACGGCAGCTCTGGAGAGGTGCAGATATCCATTGCGTTTCCTTTCTTTGATCAGAATCACAGGTCACTGTATGTAAGTATAACTTTGCTACCCTTGTATTTACCCACATTATAACAAAACTGCAGGCAAAACATAGCCTCTTGGCTGATATGAAAAGTAGTTACTTTTAGAAGCATAATCAACCAATAAAATTTTCCCGTTACCACCAAAATGGCGTTTGAAGCTTGCGTCGTCTGCGACTACAAGCAATACAACCCACAGGGTACCCAGATTTATTTCCGAGTGAAGGGTTTCTACATACTATTCACTGAACATCAAACACTTGCTCTTTAACTGTGTATAAAGAAAAGGTTCATTGCGTTTTAAGGCTAGTTTCACTAGTATCTCTACCAACCTTTTTGGTTAATCCCAGGTGTCATGGTTTATTATATATAAAGCGAGAATTTTAGGCAATGAACCTTGCAAATAGAATTCTATATGTAATATATTGTCACATGTGAAGAAAGCGATACGTCCAATCAGCTTCGCGTACAGCATTCTTCACATGTGAAAATATAACCAATCACCGTCCAGAGTAGAATCGCTCAGCCAATCAGAGCAAAGCACTCAAATGGCTTCCGAGAAGCGCGGGCTTCAACTCAGCGCCCGCTCGAAGTTTGTGTTTCAAAAACATGGCTTCGGCTTCCCGTTTTGTTCCACTGGATTTACCGTTAAATGATTTTATTGGGACGCAATCGAACAAAAACAAGGGGGCGAACATTCAAGGAGGAACATTCAACATTTCTATAAACAGTGTAAGTCAACAGAGTGCGAATTTGTTGTTGCACAGCGCAAAGCGCAGCCATCACATGATTGAATCTGACAGCCGGATTAAGGACAAGCGAAAACATTTCACTCTTTGTATTTACAAATTCTCCCGTATTTCTCAGTTATTCTAAATAGGAAGTGATATTTAAGCTTGTGTAGCCTCTTTGTTTACTTGTTGCTGTCCTGGAAACCGGACATGTTTTTTTATTACGCTCGGTCATGTAGATCAGTCTTGAATTTTTGCTGTTCTTCATGTAAGCTTATTGAATCGGGAAAAACAAAACTGATTTCAAGTGTAGGTTTTTTTTCTATTTTTCAATATATATATATATATATATATATATATATATATATATATATATATATATATATATATATATAGTAAACAAATTACAGCATAGAAAGTGCTTTGTACGGATTTTTATTCACTCGTTGCAAAACTTTGGAAAACTCACTCGTTCGCTGCGCTCACTCGTTCGTTTTCCCAAGTTTTGCAGCTCGTGAATAAAAGTCCGTACGTCGCACTTTCTATGCCGTAATCTATATATATGCATGAATCCCAGATGTCTCCACTGATGGAAATCAGTAGGTAGAGGGGGTTTATGTGTATGGTGGGAAGGCGTTTGTAGAGAACAAAATCATTAGTAAAAGAGTTATCTTTGTCTCGGAGCAGAGTAGAGAACTAACAACACACTCAACCCACATATGACGCCGAGTCCAGGAGTGAAACCCGGGCCACATTGGTGGGAGGCGAGTGCTCTCACCACTGCGCCATCCCTGCTCCCCCAAATGATAATCTATAGTGATTAGAGTAAGCTGTTTGTTAGAGGGGAAAAACACCTGCCCCAACCCCCCTTGGGGTTAGCTATTGTTTGGGATTTTCATGATCTATAGTTATTGGGGTAAGCTAGTTTTTAGAGGGAAAACACCTGTCCCAGCCTCCCCTCTCCCTATTGTTTGGGCTTTCATGATCTAAAGTGATTAGGGTTGATTGGTTTTGGGAGGGAAATATCTGCCCTTGGTGTTAGCTATTGTGTGAGGTTTTTGTGATCTTTAATTTGTTACTGGGGTTAGCTAATTTTGGGAAGGGGTAATTATCTGCCCTATTGTTTGGGGTTTCATTAGTCATTATGTATAGTTATTAGGGTTAGCTAGTGTTTAGAGGGGAGAAACGCATTCCCGTTGGGTTAGCTATTATTTGAGGTTTTCAAAATGATTGTGATTAAAGGTAATTGGTTTTGGGAGGAAACAACATCTTCCAGGGGTTAGCTATCGTTTGGGGGTTTTACGATCTATAGTTATTAGGCGGGGTTAGCAGTTTTGGCAGGGGAAAATATCTATAGTGATTATGGTTAGCTTGTTTTGGGTGAGGGAAACATCTACCTTTGTGGTATCCCAGGTGCATGGTATTCATGTCTCCTCTTATTAAATTCAGTAAGTAGAGGGAGTTTATGTTTATGGTGGGAAGGTGGTTGTGTGTAGAGAATACAATCATTAGTAGAATTGTTCAGTCTCTGTAAGGGGCCAATTATAATTTTATGAGCAGGGCTGGCCCGGTTAGGCGGGCTGGTTCTTTTAGCCGAGATACCGGCACGTCTGGGAAAAAACAAAAAAAAAATCAAGTTTGCAATAGTCCAGTTTCGAGTTCGCCATGACCGCTGAATAAAAGTACTGAGAACGCATTCGCACAGCGTTAGCCTCCGCCGAAAGTAAAATATTCACCTCAGCAAACAGAGCCACCTGGTTAACCGGGCTAGCCCGGCTCATGTAATCGGCCCCTAAGAGGTTATATTGAGGTAGTGACTTCTGCAACGCAGCACTCTCCAACTCAATTATTGTTCATTAAAAAACTTGATTTCATTAATGAACTCAGGTCAACACAAATGGCGTCATCTCCTTCCTGCGTGAAGTTCCAGAGTTCAGTTCAGTTGCCTTTCCCCTCGACGGTAACCGTCGGCTGGTGGCGCCATTTTGGGCTGATGTTGATACCCGTTTGGGGGACAAGTGTTCTACCGAGAGACTTCGAATCCAGGCCTCCTCCAACAGGCTACTCTTGACGTCACAAATACGTTTGTAAATCACAGAAAGTTCAAAGCCTCCTGGCTTTTCGTTGTCACGTGGTATGAAGTGCCTTTCTTTGGTGCTAAGGGGGGCAACCTAAACAAGGTGCGTAAAAAAATCGAAATTGCGTACTTAGTCTGGTGTTAGGTGATTTTTGACCTACTATCCTGTAATACCCAGCTATCGATCTCCTCATTGTTTTATTCTTCCCTAGCTACTCACCCACTTACGGTTTAAATTTATTTATGTTCTTTAGAGAAATACTTTCCAGGTGGCTCTGATAACAAACGGAAGACACTCTTTCGTGAGCTTTGACTATTACAAACTCACGTGGACTACTGGTAGAAACAGTGGTGGAGATAACTCCGGCCTTGGAGGCACACCTGCACAGGTACACCAGTTTTTTGTATTTCCATGGCGGCAAAGCTTCTTCAATATTTCTCCGAAACGCTTCGTTAAGTCAACGTCCCCCTTCCCGCGACAGCGGGCAGGGAGAATTACCAAAAGTAAAAGAAAATGACAATAATAAAAATATATTAAAGTTTGCAATTCGTGTAATTTATTACTCGGGATACCTATAGGTAAACCGAATTATAATCATGTTAGATTTAGGTCTTTTTTATTTCCTTTATTTCCCTCAGCAACAAAATGCACAACAGGAACACTTGGCGGTGTTTCAATGTAGAATAGAAAGCACTCGGTGTCTTTTACTTATTTAATTACGAAAATTCACAAATTTGCATACGGTTGTTTGTGTAATGTGACACCTTCCACTACCAGACCCTTGTGAGCGATCAAGGTTTAAAACAATCCACTTCTATCGACTTGAACGTATGTTCCTGCACATATCTTTATAAAGTTGTAAAGATTTCAATCCAGTAGAGTTTGTCCGCGTGAAAAGGTGTGCTGAATTTAAGAAAATGTTGGAAGCCTCGCACGTGCTGTGCTTATCGGCCGATCGCTCGGAAAAATATCACAACGGCTCGATCGCTGTGACAGTTCTATATTTAGAGAAAAGCTTGGTTTTAACGTAAAGACAGGAAAAAAAATAAAATCAAAAATTTAGCGAATTTATCCTCATCAGGTAAATGGTATTTTAAAGATATATCTGCTGGTCTGTGTTCAGCTGGGTAGCATGCTTTGTTTTGAAAATAGAGCAGTTCTAGTTTCGAATGTTTTTTTACAATGCGTGACATCTGCATTGCTACTGAGAAACATGTCACATACACAGAAATATCGATTCGCCTTGTGTTTTTAATTTAGAGTTTTGAATAACCAATATGTTAAGAGAAGTGTCTATGCGAATGTTTTCAAGTTTAGCGGCGAAAAAATGTTTTGAGAGAGCCAAAGTAAACTCCAGATGTTTCCACTGGATCTCGGCCGCCATGTTCTACATTTAGAGGTAACTAATGCATATGGATGGCAACTCTCAAAACAGCTACTTTTACTCGCTTTGCTTGTACGTAAACAAAAAGGCCTTGTGCGAACCCAAAAGCAAACTATTAGCCGGATAGTTTTCGAGAATCAGAAGGCCTGCGTCCGTTTTCTGCATAGAGCGTCTTGTTTCTAATCAGTTTACGAATGACCGTCGCTTGGACGGGTGAAGCAAATACTGCATTATAATTCGGCTTAAAAGACACCAATTCTTTGATCGGATATAAAATCATTTTAGCTGTGTTTTATATTCTTGAACGCTATCTTGATTCAAGTGTATCAGCCGAGTGACACAATTCTGGAAATAACACAAAGGGTTTTCCTTCCTTTCACAGGCAGGCTTCAATGCCGGTGACGGTGTGCGATATTTCAATATCCCGGGATCTCGTACAAATCTAGTGCTGAAACTTTCCAACAGAACCAACGTGGGGATCCCCGGCCGGTGGATGTTCCGAATCGACAACGCAAAGATCGAGGCTGCAGGCTGTGATTTCAAAGGTAAAACTTGTACTTCCAAATTCATGGGCAACAGACTCACCTGGACTGCACTGATTTAAACTGCACTTTCCTAACAGCGATCAGCATAATGCAAGTGAATACAGCTTAATTATTACTTCTCTCCCTTGTGGGACGCGGTATGGTCATAATAGTTGATGATAAGCAGCCGTTGTCTACTTTATTTGATTCTTGTTTTCATTTTCCGTCGGTGAAGTACACAGTGAAATAATTAAATTCTTGACACTGGCCATAAATCGCGGCCTGCGAATGCCTCCTTTTAAACCTGAGGCCTTCTCCTTTATAAACGACTAGCCAGTGTGCCGGTCGTCATTACTCCAATCAGATAACAATATTTTTTTGCAAACTTTTACGAATAAAGCCGATCCTTATCTATCCCGGCCACGAGGCCCCTAACGGCAAGACAAGAGGCAGTCAGTGTTTTGCCACTATTCATAACAGACAGGTGGGTTAGAAAATCATAAACAACAACACCAAAACGAACCAATCATGTAAGGGGCATCTCCTCTACTGGCAATGTTATCCCAAACCTGACATTAGTCAACTAGGTTTGGTTGAGTGAGCCTAACACAGTTCCGCTATGGGAAAAAGCATTAACTTAAACAAAACTGAACTTTTATTTCATTTTCGTTTGTTTTTTCAGGACCACTTGTCATTTCTCCACAGTCAGGAATTATGCTTGGAGGTGATAATATATTTATATCTGGACCTTGCTACAATTCATCACAGCACATCGTGTGTGAATTTCCCGGCGGCCAACTGAGCAATGGAAGTTATATTAGTGACATCAGGGCATCTTGTACCGTGCCCATGCTCAGCGTGACTGGGAGGCTGCCAATCAGATTGTCACTCGATGGAGGAACGAGCTTTGAATTTCAAGGGAGTTTTACAATCGGTATTGATTCTTTTTATCTTATTTAAACAATCAAAGTTCTCTAATTGGAATAAGTAAGGAAAAAAGATTAATTGGAGCCAATAACTAATACTTGGCACAATTTAATTTACCAAGCTCAAAAGACATAATAATAAAGGACAATATGATAAATTAATCAGTAGTGAATTAAGAGAATTAAGGTGGCTAGTATCAGTTTCCCTCGCGTGGAGAGTCTGGCCACTAGCGCGCGGGTCACACTTTATACATGCGAGATTTGAGGAACGGAAAAAAAACCCAAACAAATATGGCGGCGCTAGGCTTTCTTCGAGCAAGGCTACTTTTGTCCTGTTCAAAGAGAAATTCGCGATCGATCGTGTCGGGAACCGGGAACATAAGGAGCTGGCAGGTATAGGGGAATCCTTGTTTACAATATTTGCCTCATTAGCATGAACAATTCAGTTTCTGATGGAGCTACAAATAAATCAGTTCTGAATATTGAAAGCTCATCAGAGTATGAATGACTCTGCCAATGAATATGAGCCTCATGTATTGAATACTTTTTGTGCAACGCGGGTTTAAAAACTCAAAATTTTGCAAAGAATGTATGAGCTCATTAGTGCTTTTGCCACCCAGAAATTTTGCAGTTTTTGGAAGACAATATCTCCTTGAATACTACACGTAAAGTGCTAAAATTTCACAAAATATTAAGAGTAAATGTCTGTAAGGATCGAAGAAATGACGGCAACAGCTCAAAAACCGGTTTGGCTCATACTTTTTATATTGGTAGGCACTAGTACCACACATTTGAAAATGGTGTTTATTTACTCAAATATTCGTTAATTTGGGAGAAATTAATTTAAATCAGTTAACGGTATTTTTCGTCAACAAATCCCCCAAATTCCCAATATTCATGACCTTAGCGACTCAGCTAATCGCAAAGTTTCATCCTTTTCCACGTAATTCCGACTTGATTGAACCTTCTTTAGATTATCGATTGAAGGAGCAGTTGATTTTCTCCTGTTTCTCTTCAAATAAATAAAATACGATTTTTTCGCCAAGCGTACCCACACCTCGTCTGAAACGTGTCCGGTAGGACCCGAAACACACGCCGTAAATGGCTGTGGTACGCCACGAATCTCCCCAGAAAATCTCTTGAGAGACCATGAAGGATTTTTTTTTACTTTCTACCGTTTCAATTTTTTGGGATCTCCAACGCTTTTGCGACAAAAAAGTCTCGAAAGTTAGTAAGTTTTCACTATCCGTCATTTTGAAATATACATCTAAATTGTGTGACAGATTACCGCCGTAGCGAAACAGTCCTCGGAAAGATCTCTTTTCTCCACTTTGCAAATGTGAATCACCTTTGTAGTTCTTTTCAGAATTGAAATCAAGTGGCACATTGAGATATAATGGGAAAAAAATAGAAATCCGAAAGAACCGTGGCTTGCAATGATTCTAAAAATCTATTACGTGACTTACCACAATGTTGAATAGACTGTCTTCAATTAAGCTGCATTTCGTTTGCCTTCTGTTTTAGTTTCCTTCTCCTGTCATCAAATCATCTCAATGAGTTTTCTACAAATATGCGTTGAGTTCTTAAAAGCCTTGCAGCATAAAGTTATCTCCAGTTGAATGTTTACGATTTGCTGACTTGTCACGCAATACATCACAGGCGAGGTCGCCAATGCGTAAAGCTCAAGTTATCCAAAGAATTGCGAGTGGCCTTGGTAGAAGTTCCTTACGAAAAGGAAGTAGCCCTTTCAACAGATATTAAATTGACTGTAATCTTTTA
>JAEMWC010001791.1:90000-94480 GCA_016490735.1 Pachyseris speciosa
TGTTGTTGGTGGTAGTACCATTGGTTATCTTCTTTGTTTGTTGTTTGTTTGTTTGTTTGTTTAGGGTTAGGAGCCCAGTTTAACCTTTAACCGTCGTTTTAGCCTTTTGAAAGAGTACACTCAATTGATATCTGTTAAAGGGAACTTCTACCAAGGCTACTTGCAATTTACGCATTGGCGACCTCGCCTGTGATGTATTGCGTGACAAGTCAGCAAATGGACCGTGTCGAACCGTAAACATTCAACTGGAGATAACTTTCCGCTGCAAAGCTTTTAAGACCTCAACGCATATTTTTATAAAACTCATTGAGAAGATTTAATGACAGCAGGAGGATACTAAAACAGAAGGCAAACGAAATGCAGCTTAATTGAAGACAGTCTATTCAACATTGTGGTGAGTCACGTAATAGATTTTTAGAATCATTGTAAGCTGTTCTTTCGGATTTCTATTTTTGATAAAATTAATTATTTCCATTATAGCTCAATGTGCCACTTGATTTCAATTCTGAAAAAGAACTACAAAGGTGATTCACATTTGCAACTTGGAGAAAAGAGATCTTTCCGAGGACTGTTTCGCTACGGCGGTAATCTGTCACACAATTTAGATGTATATTTGAAAATGGCGGATAGTGAAAGTTTACTAATTTTCGAGACCTTTTGTCGCAAAACCGTTGAAGATCCCAAAAAATTGAAAAGGTAGAAAGTGAAAACAATCCTTCGTGGTCTCTCAAGAGATTTTCTGGGGAGATTCGTGGCGTACCACAGCCATTTACGGCGTGTTTGATTCGGGTCCTACCGGACATGTTTCAAATGAGGTGTGGGTACGCTTGGCGAAAAAATCGTGTTTTATTTATTTGAAGAGAAAATCAACTGCTCCTTCAATCGATAATCTAAAGAAGGTTCAATCAAGTCGGAATTACGTGGAAAAGGATGAAACTTTGCGATTAGCTGAGTCGCTAAGGTCATGAATATTGGGAATTTGGGGGATTTGTTGACGAAAATACGGTTAACTGATTTAAATTAATTTCTCCAAATTAACGAATATTTGAGTAAATAAACACCATTTTCAAATGTGTGGTACTAGTGCCTACCAATATAAAAAAGTATGAGCCAAACCGGTTTTTGAGCTGTTGCCGTCATTTCTTCGATCCTTACAGACATTTACTCTTAAATTTCACTAGCTCTTAAGCTGCCTTGAGTCAAATCGCATCTAACATGTTTCCTTCTGTAAGCAAAGCCGTATGCAAATGAGCAAAAATGTAAACAACGACGTAAGCATGAATCCCCCTATTGTAAAACTGCAACAGTGGAACATCACTTCAATTTCACGAACAGGTAATACAGCTCAAAATTCTATCATTTCTTTGCCTCACTACCTCCTGTTCGCTAATCACATCTATAGATATGCTATTGTGTCAGAATTGCATGCAGTTGACATGTGTTCCGGCGAACAATTTAGTCAATTTCACGCTTTCGCTTGGTGTTATGTGACATAAACATGTTTAGTCATGCCCCAATTTGTTGAGAAATTCTTTTAAGTGAGCCAAAACGTCTGGCCAAACAGCAAAATTCAATTCACCGTACTGAAATGAACTCGGCGCGTGGGCTGCAAACAAAGCTACGGTAGGTGCCCGTGCGTGTACGCGTAACGGTTAGCGGCAGTCAGCAAAGCTCATGAGCAAATGTTGATCGTTTAGAATAGGTGGTCACCGAGCTAATTTTAAATTATAAGTGCCAGAAGTTTAAATGCAGCTGTCAATGACCCTCAAGTATCGTTGCCATGGTAGCAGCTGATGACGTAATAAAAGCTATTTCTGGTCAACAACTAAATTTATAATGTAATATTGCAAAAGTTTTCTTATGGCCTCGGTTTTCGTTTTTGTTCTTTTCTCCAAAGTTACGTACGTCGTGAAAAAGCTGAAAACTGGTACCAGCCACCTTAAATCATAGGAATCTCTCTGTATTTATTGTTAGTTGTGAGCTAAAAATAGCAGGTATAAGAACAAGGTGTGCCTTTTATTGAGTAATAAAATGCGGTTGGAAAGAGAAATGATGTTTATCAACTATGCATTTCCTCAATCTCTGGAGCCTGTAAAAGTAATTTGAGTATTTATGGTCCAAAAGTGTTTTACTTTGCTTACGTAGTTTTGGTGGATTGACTTTCTATATTTTCGTTAGCAAGTGGACTACTAGAGGAACGAAAGCTCGTCTAAAACACATTAGTTAGCTCCGTGCATTAATTAAAGAGTTAATGAACTCGCTAATTTCTTCAAAAGTATATACACACGAATTTTCTTCTAGCTTGATCTGTCAGATAAATTGTATCAGTTTAGTCAATATACAAAATGAGTTAGTACGTGTGGAATTGTTTCTATAACACACTTCACTTGGAAATGTACCAAATAAATTGTGATTTATACTCAGTTTCAATTTCAACTGCAGGGAGAAACATGGAAATGAATCGAGTCGAATCTTGATCTTCTAATTTTCTCATACGTTTTTGCACATTCTATGTTTATAAGCGTGAAAATTTTTATATTATTCTACTCTTTTGCGATCGCCTTCTGTGGTTTGTAACTTTTCTATTCGGTAGTTAACATCAACAGGTTCCGGCCCCTTGTTACTCGCCTGGCCACAGAGACCTGGATGGAGGAACAACCTGTCAATATCACTTGGGACCCAGTCCACCTCGGACCCGAGAATCAGACAGTGGATATTCAGTTGGCGCGCTATTCCATGGAAAATGATGGTCGCGTGCTTTTTCATAGCATGTACACTATAATAAAAGATCAGCTGAATACTGGAAGAGCAGAGTTCAGAGTAGCAACTGGAGAAGGACAAGGGTAGGTAATTGAGAGCGAAGATAGGAAAGTTCTATTATATGTGTAGATCTTCTACACAAAATCTGGGGAATTCGCGTTCTTCCATGAGCCCACTGACCAGCGTCCACTCAAAATACAGCTCATTACCATAAGCAGTGCCACTGATTTGCATTTGCATCTCGTGGCACGAAGTGGACAGACGGATTACTCAGTACACCACCAGCAGACTATTGACCAGTACATATCTGCTGGCCAAACGTGGGTGGTGTTGAACTAGGTGAGGCCTTCAATAGGCGACAATCTTCTCCCATAACACCAACAACCGACAGAAACTTGGCAGAATGAGCGCGACAGTTTGCGACAGGGACAATTCAATTTCCATTCCTCTATGTTTTCTTTGCGACAATTTGCCCCTTAACGAGAGACAGAGTAGCAAACGAGCGACAAAGCGACACCAGACCACCCTTGGAAGGCCTCTTAGTTGTTAATTCTTAGTACAGCGGGATACCGTTGATAACAGTACTTTGTACTGAAGGGTTATCCTGGGTAAATATTCGATTAGGCTGATTGTTTTTCGACGTGCCTCAACAGTGTTAAGAAAACCGTTTTCCTTTTCCTTTTCCTTTTCTAGTCATTATAACTAATTCAAACCTTGTGTCCGTGTCCGTGTTAATCCTGTGTTGTAATTTAAAGTTTAGGTGTAAGCCCTCCGTGATGAGCTCATTTAGCTCTTGGGGCGGACATATAATGAATAAGAGAAATTTATCCTGTTCCAACAACGATAAAGTTAAGACCATGTTAAATACGGCCATTAATACTTCTTATTAGGAGGATTAGTATAGGTAATCACATGGGCCGAGTAAAAATTAAGGATTAATATAAGGCGTGTCTTCAGAAGTTGCTGATCAGTAACTTCTGAAAACACAAGTGATATAAATCCTTATTTTACGAGGACGCATTGCGATTACGATCTCTCTTGCTACGAGTTAATATCATAAGAGCAAAGTTTTCTTAACTCTGTTGATGTTCGTCGAAAAACAGTCAGCGAAGCGGAGTAAAAATACAAAATACAAAACAAACAATTCTATTTTTTTGCGTCCAAAACCAGTATAGATGATTGTCATTTACAACTAGACCAGTCGAGAGAAAATACGAGTTTCATTCCTAAACAATGTAACAACGATTGAACCAAATTTTAAGCTTCACCTGTGCTATAGAGGTTTCTACCACTTGAAAATACGCATCCATTTAAAAACACGCATCCGTAAAAAAAATAATTAATAATAAAAAATAATAATAATAATAATAATAATAATAATAACTTACAAATGAGAAAGTCTGCGACGGAAGGAAAAGTGGAGAAATTTTAGAGATTGGCACAGAACGTCATACTAAGAATTTGTCACAATTTTCTTACAAAGGGGCTGTATACGCTAATGACTCGTTATTCACCTACCTAATAATAATAAAATAATAATAATAATAATAATAATAATAATAATAATAATAATAAATAATAATAATAATACAGTTTATCCAAAGAGGAACTTCTTCCACCAAGTTTGAGCAAGTAGTTCCTCCCATTGATAGTAAACTGTTTCGGTGCGACCTTTTTTTGATGAGCTGCAAGATGACGTGGTAAAGTGAAAGCCCTTGAC
>JAEMWC010001792.1:2500-77500 GCA_016490735.1 Pachyseris speciosa
GTAGCGGGCATTACCCCTTAAATCTACCAACGCAAAGATTGAGCCCAAGCATTAGCAGCCATGGACAGCTGTTTCGGCCTTGTTAGGCCTCATCAGCATGGCATAGCTAATGCTCAGTGGCTTCAGCTTACTTGATCACATTAATTTGTGAAGTATCCTTGTCACTCCAGCCACATCCCACAAGCTTTACGTTTTCATTGCTTGTTTTATTGATATGTGGGTACTTGAGCCTGAGCATTAGCTATGCCATGCTGATGAGGCCTAACAAGGCCAAAACAGCTGTCCATGGCTGCTAATGCTTGGGCTCAATCTTTGCTTTGGTAGATTTAAGGGGTAATGCCCGCTACCTTGTGGCCTTAGTGCCTTTTGAGTGGCTTCAGCTTACTTGATCACATCAATTTGTGAAGTATCCTTGTCACTCCAGCCACATCCCACAAGCTTTACGTTTTCAAATAATTGGGAAGACATTCATTCTGTGTTAACTCGTTATTTTCCAATGATTTGTGTTACATTTGCACGGAGCATAAACTCTTTAATGGTTTTGTTCTCGGAAGGTAGAAACAAACCTACTCCCGGCTCACGCAGATGAACTTGCCAAACCTCAGCATTTAAAGGCAAATTGGCTCTGAGATATTAGCACCGTTATGCTCTACCGACGCCATACAAATCCTTCTAAATTTGACTTGGTTCATAACGTTATGAACTTAAAACTAAAATTTAGACTGGAGGATTTGTATGGAGTCAGCAGAGCATAACGGTGCTAATATCTCGCTCTCAAACTGTAAGAAAACGCTGATTTTTTTTAAGCACCGTAGGCTTTTTTATCCGTTTCTTTCTGAATATCCGAACAAATCCCATAATTTCCGAAATTTAGTTTTTGTGATGTCATCACTTTAGTACTCTATATCACTTGCCAGGCATGCAATTCCACTCTAAATACCCTCCATTCGGTAGCCAATGGCAATGCGAGTTTTCTCCTACTCATGCAATAACAATATACAAATATGCGAAGGATCCTTAAGCAGTAGTGAAAATGAAGCCTGAATTATTTCCACGTACTGGTTTCAAACCCACGACCTTTGCGATATCGGTGCAGCGCTCTACCAACTGAGCTAACAAGCCAACTGGGAGCTGGTCAGTTTGTTGGTTCGTAATAAGCCCGTGAGTGATGAACAAATGAAAATGAATATATTAATATGAACATATGTAACGATCACCGACATCGTTATTCTTTAATCAAATATATGACTGTCATAATTTCATCCTCAAGATTTTACAGTTGCGCACGTGCACCTCAGCTTCGGAAGTGGTACGCTAAATGGTGGCGTCTACGTCAGTCTTAAAGATAATTCCAAAATAACTTCTAACAGAGCAGTGGTGTACATAGTTTCATTGAATAGTAAAACTGGGTAAATTATTCACGACTGCTTCGATTACTTGAAAAAGTGACAGTTATTCAGTTATTAACTTTATCAGTTAAATGTCAAACTTAGTCTCTCCGTATAGTCAAATGCCACCAGCTATACGATTCAAAAAGTTAAAAGAAGATTTACAGAGAGCAATTAGATCACACGGCCAGTCAGGCGCGGATCCAGGGGAGGTGAAATGGATGAATTTTCACCCCCTTTTTCTGAGCCCCCCTTCTTTCTTTCTTTTTTTTCTTACCCCACAAATTTTGAAATAATATTTGATTTCTCTGATTTCTCTGATTGAGGTGGAGAAAATTCACCCCCCATTTCAAAATCCTGGATCCGCGCCTGCCAGTGTGTGGACTGGGAGGTACAATTTCTGATCGGAAGGGCTCTCAGAATTTTAGTTTGTCATTATAAAGCTACGGTATTGATATTTGTGTAGGCATTTGCTTTTAAAGAGACTTAATGCCAAATTTATCAAAAAACGATAGCTTATGAATACTCGGTTAACTAGCTTCGACTCCAATGTCAGCGTAAGAAATTCCCGCAGGAAATTACGTTTTGTTATCCTTTTTTATTCCTGTTTACAATATAATTCTCCTTGATGCCGTGATTCCTCTACTAAAGGGTTCTCTGTAAACCTTGAACCGAGCATACTCAAAGGACAAGCAATGACTTGCCGGTAGCGACGTAAGCAGTGGTTACCTTTCTGACTTAGCACATTGGCTCCTTTTGAGTAGTCTGTCAGTCATTCGATCGAAAAGAGAGAAAAATCGTATGATTCGTGCAACTGTTTCCAATAAGTGACGGACGATTTTCACCCGACCTCTGTCTGGTTTTGGAGTAATAATCTGTCATTAAGATAGTTTTCCTTGCACCCGCCTCTACGTGCTGTGGTCGCCGGTCTGCCAGTGTTAATGGCTTGTTACTAATTTTCTTGAATAAAATAGTTATAATTATTACTGTAGTTTGCGAAAATAAGATAATTCTTTATGCCTTTTCTCCCTTATAAATTATAAGCGCAACCCAAAAATTGCTGCCTTGCCTGAGCTATGTTTACTGGGCAAAAATAGAACCAATCAACAAATGGAGTAAATGGCTATGGGCAAAATCCCATAGCCGCATTTATTTAAAAATACTGTTCAATCAAATCCTTGATACAAAGTTTGGCCCAGTAAAGGTGAGGGTACTGAAAACGCCAAAGCATGTGACCGTACACATGCTGCCCCACCCCAGGCAAGCGCAGCACAGAAAACAAATTCAACTGAAAATTGTCACCTGGATTAAGTGTGCACTACCCGATACGAAAACCCAAAAAAGCCAATGGGAAAAATGTGGAACGTATCCCCCAACCAATGTAGCCACACAAAACCTCTGGGGGTTAAAGGTTAAAAAATCAAAATACCAATACTAAAACTTTTTCTTAACCGTTCTTAAAATACTCTATATGATGACAATCCGAAGCAAGAGCCTCCCATGCAAGCTAATGCTCCGGATCACAGTAATAAACTATTCGGATAAACCGTAAACCAACATTCAGATAAGAAAAGACAATAAGTACAATAAGGATTAGGCCTTTAAATAGACTTCCTGAAACTAATCTAGATAATGCTGACTCAAAGCAAGAGCCGCCCATGCTAGCTAATGCCCTGGACCAACATTAGGATTTGAAAAGAAATATAATGAGGATTAGGCCTTTAAATTTAATGTAGATAATGCTGACCCAAAGCAAAGAGCCGCCCATGCTAGCTTATGCCCTGGATCAAGATTAGGATAAGAAAAGAAATAAGTATAATAAGGATTAGGCCTTTAAATAGACTGTCGGAATGTAATCGAGATAATGCTGACCCAAAGCAAGCCGCCCATGCTAGCTACTGCCCTGGATCAACATTAGGATACCAAACAAACATATGAAATAAGGCTTAGACACCTCACTTAACTTCCTCGATGTATTTGACGCAATGCCAACCTAAAGCAAGAGCTGTCCATGCTAGCTAATTCCCCAGATCAACAATGTATGGTCCTGTATTAATGAACAATTTACACTAACCTTCCCTACTCAAGTAATAAGAAAGAATATTTTAAGGCACACACAAAAGGAGGAACCACCCATGCTAGTTAATACTTCAGGTGGAAGAAAAGAGTAGACTGAGGCAAATTGAACCCGCTGGATGGTTAGAAAATTACAGCTTTAAGAGCAAAGACTAGGCGTTCTAAGATACTTAAGAAATGCATTAGATTTCCATCGCCCTAAGAGGCGGATTTGAGCATCGGATAACCCCTTATCTGCAGCATGAGAAGCAGCACCAATTCGAAAGCTGTGTCCCTTGTAAACTGAGGGGGACAAACCACAAAACTGTATGGCAGATGACAACTGATTTGAAAAATGAGATCTAGAAACTGGAGCCCCATCCACTGTAATGAAGAGAGCACCCAGTCTGGGTCCTCGCATTTCTAAATACTTGGCCAACAGTTCAACAGGGCAAGATTGTGGCTGACGAGACACGAAAACGGAAAAAGGGCGATCGTTGTAGCTATGCTTAAAATTACCAAAAGTAATCTTCAAAGCAATCAGATCCCTTGAAGAGCTGAGCAGCTTACTAATATGCGAAATTTGTAAGGGAGAAGTATTACTGCGCCCACTAGTTGAAGTTATTTCACCCATTCGTAAAAATGCAAAGAATGCCAGTGAACACATCGCCTGAAATTGACAAATTTGATAAGGAGAACCGACCAAAGAAGGTGCCACTGAAATTAATTTATCTAAAATGGGCAGTGTAATTGGGAGACGACTATGAAGGCGAAAGCCAACTTTTTTTGTTAAAAGCTTTAAGCATTTGCGCAACATAAAAACTTTAGAGGGATCTGAAAAGCCCTTCAGCTTATGGCAGTAACACAAACATGACACATATGTCACCACAGTGGATGGAGCATACTGTGAACGAAACAAATAAGCCATAAATAAGGCCAAAATGGAAGTTGAAATAGACAATGCTCGAAAAGGATGGTGAAAGGTAGAAACAAAAAACTGATGGAAAAGCTTCCAAGCACGCTTTTAAGTTGGTATGGATGAGGGCTGAAGATTGGACCGAAGTAAAAAAGGAAGCTATGGAAGCCAACTCAGCGGCTGCAGATGAGGAGGTATGACCGTGGGAGCTCTGTGCATGTAATTAAGCTGGAGCCAGTTGTTTGAAAATCTGCAACAGTAACCGAGACAAAGAATCAGCCAACTTATTCTGTAAGCCTGGGACATGCTTAGCTTTAAAGCAAACATTATAATTCAGACAAACCAGAACCAACTTACGCACAAAAAACATTAAGTCCTTGTCACGACAAGTCTGTTTGTTAATAACATGGACCAATGCTTCATTGTCAGTAAAAAACAAAACACGCTGATTCTTAATAGTATGTCCCCAGAGATGCAGACTAAGGACAATGGGATAAAATCCAAGAAATGCTATGTTGCGATGACGCCAGCTCATGGGCCAGTCACCGTAGCACCAATGCCTGCCAAAAACTGCCCCAAAGCCTATGGCACCAGATGCATCTGTATACAATTTGAGATGATGCGAATTAGCCCAATCGACCGAGAGAAAAAAGGAACGACCATTAAAACCAGACAGAAATTGCTGCCAGACTTTAAGATCTTCTTTAACTTCTCGAGTCAACCTGATAAGGAAATGAGGATGACGAATACCTGTTGTCAAATCAATGAGACGACGCAAAAATGCACGACCAGGAACGACTACTGTACAGGCAAAGTTCAATAAACCTGTCAACGACTGTATCTCACGTAAAGTAACCTTGCGACGCCTGAGAAAACCGGAAATTACGTCCAGACATTTAACTAGCTTATCAGGAGGCAGCCGAGCCTCCATAAGGACCGAGTCCAGTTCAGTACCTGCGAATGAAATGGTTGATGAAGGGCCAATTGTTTTTTCTGGTGCAATAGGAATGCCCATATATTGGCAGAGCATTAAAAATAAATCAAGCTGTTGTTTACACAAATCATAAAAGGGGGAAACAATGAGAAAATCATCCAGCAGGTGCAAAATGTGAACGATATGCAATTTCTTTTGGGCAATCCATTCTATGGCAGAAGAAAAAATTTCAAACGTTTTGCACGAGCTTGAACAACCCATCGGCATACAGCGATCATAATAATATAATCCTCTCCAACAAATCCCCAAAAGGTTGTAATCTTGGGGTTGAATAGGAATGATTCGAAAAGCATTCTTAATATCTGTTTTGGCCATAAAACAGCCGTGGCCAACAGTTCTGATGGTATGAATGGCATCTTCAACCGTAGCATAAGATACGCTAGTAAATTCTGAAGAAATGCCATCATTCAATGACGAACCATGGGGAAAAGAAAGGTGGTGAATCAAACGGAATTCACCGTCTGTCTTTTTAGGAACCAAACCAAGTGGAGATATACGAAAATGGGGA
The DNA here is from genome assembly GCA_016490735.1 of Pachyseris speciosa. Taxonomy (NCBI): domain Eukaryota; kingdom Metazoa; phylum Cnidaria; class Anthozoa; order Scleractinia; family Pachyseridae; genus Pachyseris; species Pachyseris speciosa. The sequence continues at coordinate 8,362 of JAEMWC010001792.1, forward strand.
AAGGGTGGAGAGGAATAAGGGCCCGCAATGCGATGAGCGGCAATTTCTTTATCTAGTTTGGCATCAACTGCCTCAGGATTTTGGATTGCAGAAAGTAGGTTTTTAGCGCATGAAGAGTCTTGGGGTCCTTCATAGTGCAAGGAAAACCATAATTAAAGCCATTGGATAAAGGTCTACCACAGAAGGGATATACCCAGAAAGAAAAAATTGCAACCCATCACTGTTTACGGGTGTTGGAAGCTCCCGAGGAAGTAGGTGGGGGAATGATCCGGCTGCTAGGGGTTTTATTGCTGCGTTGACCGTAAAGATGAAACGAATTGACGCTCACATGGAAGCCCGGTCACGTGGCAAGCACAAGTATCCTAAAGGGTATTGACTATAATCCAAATAAATGCCACCCCAAGTCCCAGGCCCCCAGAGAAATAAAAAGTACACAATGGGAAGAAGAAGCATAAAAATTCTATTTGCAAGCAAATATTTCATATTGCTTCATGGCTGTACATCCTTATTGTCTCAACTACTTCGATTTTGCTATGCAGCTTTAACTACACTGTGTACCTTTTAATGAACTAGTGTTTTAAGTGTTTTTCTTACGTAGTTTTTCTTTAGCTTTTTTGTAATACGTTCCTTTTTCTTTTTCTTTTCTCCTGGCCCGCCTCGATTAGCTTTCGCTACCTGCGGTGCCAGGTCTTTTGTTATTGTATTCCGTGGTTAATATAATAACTACTTGAAGGATGATCTAAATCTTAATTGTTCCGTATCTTTTATTCACCTGCCTCGCTTAATCAGATGCCTGTTCCGTGCTTAGGTTGTTCCGTGCTTAGGTTTGTACTATAACTTTTACAGCAGACAGCAAAACGTGCTTGCCATCCAGTTTCGCCCCTTTATAGCCAATCGAAAGGATGCGTTGCGCAAAAGTAAATTTCACTAACCAAAATTGTAGCTCCCCCGTTCGGAGCACATAGGCGTATCCACCTTTCCTGGCTCACTATTCCTCACAAATCTTGACTAGAAGTTGGAAAACAATAAAGCCTCGGAATGAAACATGGAATCTAAGGTTAGTCTATGAGTTCAGTTCATGCTATCATAAATGATAAACTAGAGGTCGCTGGCAGTCGACCGCTGAGAATAAAATCTCTCCTGATTGTTCCGATGATCGTTCTTTCTGAGCACCACTTCGCTCAATGCCTTCCGGAAATCTTTCTTGGCCAACGTGCACAGAATTGGATTTACCAGAGGCGGTATGAAGTTAAGGACAACAAGCAAACGCTCTACCCAGACTGGCGAATGAGAGGATTGCGATGATTCCATGTGGGCACCGAGCATGGCCAAGAAAAATGGCAGCCAACAACCAGCGAAAATAATCACCATGATGAGCAAAACGCTTCGGCCTCGCCATTCGTGAAGAACAGAACGAGATTCACGCTGCAGAGAACTGTTCCGTTGGCGATCTCTTCTGGCGAGCTTAAATGAAATATAGAAGATGCGCCCGTAAATGTAGCACATTAGAATCAACGGAATAGCAAAGAACAACACGATGCAGGTTTTGGTGTACTTTACATCCAAATCCTCTGTTTCCTCGTATTCAGATAGAGATGACTCGTCGAGGTCATACCAAGACAACTGGACAACAGACGCTGTGAGAGAAAATAGCCAAACAAAAACAGTTGCGCCGATAGCACGCCATTTTGTGACGATGGTTTCGTGATTCAGTGGATGGACTATGGCGACATAACGGTCAAAAGCGATGAGTAGAACATGACACACTGACGAAATGGCTGTGAACCGAAAGAAAATTACCGAAGTCACACAAAATCTTATAATATGACCCTTCAGTGAACAAAGGAGAAGGAACGGAAATCCCAATAAGCCTGAAATCAGATCTGAGAGCGCCAAGGAAGTAAGAAACATATTGGTGAGAGATCTCAGTGTTCTCTGCTTGACAGCTAAGAATATAACGACGCCATTTACTACAACGATGAAGAAGCAAATGAAGACTAAAAGCACAACCATTGATGATGGAAGAAGCGCCGGTTCCTCTTGATCAGATTCAACTTCATTTCTTGATCCATTATTTCCAGAACTTGACTGATTAGTCGAATTAAGTGTTGCACCCGACGAATGAGACATACTTCTCGACAATCCTGGCAGTATCATAGACTCGTTGGAGAATATCGCTCTTCAGTGTATGAAGTCGTCACTTATATTGCGACCCAAAGGTTGTTCCACCTGTTTTGTGCCAAAGTGAAAATAAGAATTAATTGGCTGTCCTTATGGAAAGCAAATAATATGATTATGTCATGTCAGTTTCCAGAGATTTGGGTGAAAAACCACACAGATAACCACTAACTTGTAGATAACATACAGACAAATTGAATTCATTTTGATTAGAAATAATTAGACTTGTGCCTTTTTATTTACACTTATAGTCATGCCAACCACATCGTTATTGAAAAAGCGTGAGAGCTTTTTAATTGGCGATGCTTTTTCTATATACATGTTTAAGCTCATGCAATTAATGACAGAACTTGCTTTTTTAAAAAGCGTACAGGCAAACAGCAGTAAAAAGGCAATACAAAATAAATGGTGTTTAACTGGAAATAATACTATGCTTTCGGCTAATGTGTCGACCAGATTAGTATTGAATAATTCTAATCTACTGACAGTGATGTTTGAAAATTTTTACCGCGCGTTAAAATAAATTAGTGCCCTCCTTTGCCTTTTCTACGTCTAATCACCGTTAGACGGTTTATACTTCGCTTGGAGATTTCAGAGAATTGCACATTATATTTTTGTTTACGCCACTGGGTTTTGTTTCCACTATAACATTTGTTGATTTTAGTTTTTTTGCCTAAATCCATTGCCTTAGCTTAAGAATCTTTTCTCACGTATCACTCATCACAATTTCAATTTCAGCTGGCTCAGTAATACAAAATCTAAATGTCGTATTGTTTTACTATGAAAGTAAAACAACAACAGAGATTGAATGTTGAGACAAGCTCCCTTAATTTTGTGAAAGACTGAGAAGCAGCAAAATAAACTTCCTTTATGTTCTTTTAGCTTTGATTAGTTCCTGTGTGAAATATAATTCATCAAATTTCAAAACAAGAACTCTGATCCAAGATGCCGAAAAGTACATTTATTGCAAAAAGGTTTTGTTATCACATAAAAAAATCACCAAAAATACACTTTCTTTCCCTTTTCATCGAAAAATATCAACCATTTCCTTTTGTGCTGTTTATTTTTCACTATCGAAGCAAATTTATCTCAGCCACGTTTCAGAACCAATGTAAACGTTTAACGAGTGCTCTTTTTGGCTATCCGGTCTGTAGCAGTTTTTTAAAAGCATCATACAATGCATCCCGTAGCTTGTCCATATCTCTTAAGTCAATACAGTTGCTACAAAAAGTGTCATTAGCTTTCTTTTTATTCTACAGCGGAAGCCGTGCCGAGACCAATTATTAGGTTTACAATTGTTTTCGTCTAAGCTCTCAACAATGCTTATCATTTTCACTGACTGGCAAAAACAAACAACATTTGCTCGCTAAAAGAACATTGTTCACTAAGGAAAATTATTTTCAGGAGCAATTTTAAAGCACTTTCAACTTCGAAAATGCTTTTATTTCAATTTTGTGGATGAAGAGATTCGTAATCTTAGAGCCACCTTGTAGGCCACAATAAGCTTTTATTATCACTTTTTAATATGAAGCCAAAAAGCTTTCGAGGATAGATTAATGTGCTATTACGACTTCGTTGTCATCAAACTGACAGAAAGAAAATTTTCAAGGTTCTCATAAGCACGTCGCTTTTTCGCATGAAAGGCAAAGACTAAACAGCAATGCTTTACCAGCGAAAACCAGCCCTAACAAACTGAAGCAAAAGAGGCAGCTGTAAGTAAATGCCCACTTATGCTAACCTACTATTAGTATTACGGGGCTTTCGATATTTCACAAATAATAGCTAAGGTTCTTTTTTCCTTTCCTACAGCCCAATCAAAGATCGCCTAAAGAGTTCTTTAAAATCAAACAATCACTGGCTGATCGATATGAGCTATTAGGCGGAATCTGACTTGCTCCGGCTTCTTTACTTTTCCTTCAGAACGATCAATACGTTTTTTTCAGTCCCCATTTCTCTAATATATGTTCTCTACTTTTTATTACCATTCATGCCGCTTGCTCAATTATTGCCGAATACGTTCCTGCAATGGGCCATTTTCTAAGGGAGTAAGGGCCTGGGAACGAATCCAAACTTCACTGAAAATCAACGGAATTGAACTAAATCGATTCTCGTATAAAAGGGTATCTCAAAATAAGCGGTTTCAGCAAGTTTGAGTACGCTTGGTTGAAAAGCCGCCAGATAACATGCATTTAAAACTTAAAAAAAAATCCCATACAAATGTCTCCTATTTCGGTTTCGGTTTGTGTCCCTCCAAACCATACAAAGTCTCTAATTTTCACAATTTTCAAACGCTTTTTCAGCTCCAATTCAACTGAACAGCGTCGAAATTGGTTAGGTGACCGTTTTTGAGATGTTCTTTCATGCAGTGGAAACAATTTTTTACAATCGATAAATTTTAAAACATCGTTCCCAGGCCCTTACTCGTTCAGAAACTGGCCCATTTTCGCTTCGGCCCCAGGGCCGCTCTGCTCTTTTGAGCTTCAAGAAGGGAGAAACAGCTGTCCACATTTACTTTGTAGTTAGCGCCAATCCTGTCAAATCTGTTTCGTCTGAGTACAGTCGTTGAGAGAAAATGCGGACCCTTAGGGAAATGGAGGCATAATCTTACCCCGCAGATGCACAAAATGATTGTATATTATATCAAGGAGACGGGGAAAGTGAAAAACAGACCCTACGCAATTAGCCTTTTCAATCGCCAAAAAGCTAATAGCATATCCAAATATATGGAACAAAAAAAAAATAATATTTAATAATAATATTTAATACTTATATTGCACTTTTTTCTATTAGAATAAAAAAAGGCAAAAAAGAAGAACATTTTTGAACCTTTGAATGTTAAACTTGCTCAAGTGTTATCAAATTTGGCGTGTTCATCAGTTTATTAAGTGAGCGCAAATTTACAATCAAAGGCCAGGGCTCTCTGAGCCAAGTCTTGAATGTAGTATTAATACAGGCAGAAAAACAGACAATGATCTTTCCTAAACGAAAATTTTATCCAGATTAGCCTGTTGTATGTGAACTGAAAAACCAACGCGTTCAATTTTCGCCTCGAGTAAATCTACGCGAAGGCGAAGCAAGACAAGCAAGCGAATTTCAAGGCAACTAGCTTTCATTGATTGGAACTGAGCACGTTTTTCGAAAATTTCGCAATAGTTGCTTGGAATATATGCAACAAATCGGTCAATAAAAGATAAAGCAGGTTAAAAATTCACATCCAAGCCTGTAAATTTTTGCGAGGTGGATTCCCAGAAGCGCACAAATAATTCGGAGAAAGTCTCCCGGGAAAATTTTACAATTCTTGAGATGATTCGCGAGCCATCATAACCACGTGCACAATACGTCCTCTAAAAGGGATTTCTTCGCTATGAACTAACTGATTTCCACTGTTTAAGCTGTCGAGGTTTCCTTAGAGCTTGTGTTTTTTCAATTTACAGTTTTAGAAACAGTGCCCGCGCAGCAAGTTTGCAACCGGGGGGACTCGCTTCGAACACGTTAACGTTAGTCAACTTGCGGGATCAGGGGGCATGCTCCCCGGAAAATTTTTAAATTTAAGTCCTCTAAAATGGCTGGAAATGCATTTAAAACTAACATGGCGTGTTGAAACTTATATACTTTCAGCAACAAAAAAGCAAGAAAAGAGGTGTTTTAAAACAAGAATAATTAGTTTTCGGTAAGCGTTAAAAGTGAAAGGGGAGCCCCAGCCCCTCTCTCTGCGCTGTGCCTGAGAAAACTGAGTTTTCCTTCTGAAAACGGCACATTGCTATCTTGAAAATTCACGCGTGAAAGACGGCACGGCAACCATTTGAAACACCTGAGCTAACCGTGTGCTAAAATGGTCAGGTTACCCTGGATGTTTACACCAAAATTAACCCCCATTTTTTCAGCGCACAGCTATAAGTCGTTCGCGCATTCAGGACCAAAAACAAATAGATCTGTTTCGAGTTTGTTCCTACTCTCGCACCCCAAATTAACTCCACTTTTGCTAGTACAACTGTTGAAAGAATAATGCTAGTGCTGGGACTAATGCTCTAGTATAACATCACGTTCTCACCAGCGCTTGTAGGAGAAGATCCAAAACAAAATAGGTCACTGAGTTAAATTTGGCATGGAGGTATAGTACGACGTTCAAAGCGAGGTCGTCCTCAAAGCATGGTAGGGTTTCAGCTCTAAGTGTCGTAGTGATGGCTGCACCGCATCCGGCTGTGCTTTTAAATGTCTCGCCAAAGAAGAATTAACACAATTGCTCAATTTCAAGTTAAAGGCAGAAACCTGACGTTTAAATGATACATAAGCAGAGTTATAAAAGTTCTATGTTTGCGAAAATTACACAGCTGTTGTTTTCTCAGTACAAACGTCAACTTCAGGAAGGACAAGAGGAGTCATTTAGCATAAAGAAAATCGCCATTTTGAATTTGGAGCGAATTTCAGGTGAAATAACAAGCATGTAGCTAGTTTTCAGGAACACTGGTGCACTGTGCAATGATGAGCGAGACCTTCAAGACTTTCATTTCCTTTCGTACTTTTGCTGTTAAACGATCAAATCTAATAAAAATCAGATAAACTGTATACTTGGCGAAACAAGACTTATGATGGCTTCACTGGTGTATGTTACATTATTTTTAAATTTTTCCTGTGGTCGGAGTTGCCTCGGGTATGGTGTGACTCAAGAAGATTGAGCAAGTGCTCTGTTTCTAGAGTAAGAAGTGGCAACCTTACCTCAGTTGGAGTTCGTGCTTCTTATTCATCAATCAGTTACAGTGACATTCTTGGATAGTTCAATTTCAGGAACAATATCGTTTCCCAACCAGCCATGTGTCTGCTGCTCTGTCTATTATTAGCTTATGACATCGGTCAAATTAATTATCGCCTTTTCTTCTGAATGAAAACTATAGTTAACTTTCATCTATATCTACATCTACATGGTTTCAGCAATCGGCAAAGTCCCATTGGCTTATGGCTGTTATGCGTGTGGCCTCATTTGAGCCTTTTAATCTCGTGTGGCCTCATTTGAGCCTTTTAATCTCTTTTAATTGAGGGGAACCTAAACAGTTTTATGAGCAGCGTTTTGGACGTTTTGTTACAAACTAATCATGAATTTTTGACGAAACATGAATGTCTATTTTCAATACAATACTTGAGCGGCTGATAATGATATTAAGTGTCCTTTTACTGAGACATGTCTACCAAAATCGAAAAGGTCGCCTTTTGCAAATGTCTTTTGATGATTTTACAGCTTTAAAAGTTTCGTCGTCAAACATTTGTCGGCCTTAAAAATTAAACTATTTTGTAACTGGTAAAGCCTTGATACAACAGACATCCAATAATGTATCAGCCAATTCCAAAAGCGCCCATCCCCCCTCCCCCCCCCCCCGGGCGAACACCCGGGCATTTGACTTTTTTGAAACATTTTGAGCAAATGCCCTGCTGTGTTTCCAGTTTAGACGGTCAAATGCGCCACCGCCGGGGCCTCAAAAAGGGAAAATCAAGTGTAATGTATCAGTAAATTCCAAAAGCGCCCATCCCCCCCCCGGGCATACCCCGGGCATACCCCGGGCGAAATTTGTCCCGCATGGTGGGGCATTTGACTTTCGGCTAACCATTGGTTGGCGGTCGCCAGCTAAAGGGTTTCACGCGTCTTCAGCGCGCAAATATTCATTCATTCACGCTGATACATAAGTCTGCCCAAAAGACCACCTCAACCAATCATATTGTAGTCCACCACTTGACGAAATGCGGTCGAGTTAGAATTATTCCGAGAAGTCAGTGGTGATTTATAGTTTCTCCAGACAACAGTTTTAGTAAGGGTTGATTTGATTTTGGTCAAGCATTCCATAAAACCTCTCCTTTTTTACGAAATCAGTCAAAACCTTGAAGAAACGACGTCTCTAGCATTAACGTCTCTTTCTAGATGTTTTGTACGAATTCGAAAAGCTAGCCGGCTCCGTGCTTCCAAATATGTTATTCATCTGTTTGGGATTAAATTCATTTCATGAGATGAGGGTATGGAAGCCGTGGGAAATCAAGAATGGATCTATACCAGAACATGATTTTTTTGCCGATCTATTATTCGAATTCCCGAATCATTTGCGATAATCGAGAGCCGGCGATTCTGAAAGGATCCTTGTGATATACTACCGCTTAGTTGGTCAAGGACAGGTGGTCTTGGTTGCCGTCCTCCGCCACTTAGCTACCAGTTTGAGCCTGCATGAGATAGCCTCGTGTCGCCGATTTTTTAGCATGTATATATGTTTACCCATTTTAGGCGCCCTCCGGAATGATTTCCCCTCAGAACGCAGTTTGTTTGTGTGGTTGTTTTTGTTGTTGTCTGCTCATTGTTTTGTGTATTTTGTCCATTTATCACGAACAGTGCCTTGTACATGTTAAAAAGCGGCGAAGCTGCTTAGAATTTATTTTTTTCCGCAAAATTCATCTTTTTAAAAACACTCAAACAGCTTTACTTAATTGCTCGTAACCTTATCGTTATATTTTTTTCGCTACTTGAATGAGACGCTAAAAGCACAGAGACGGTATAATTCATTAAGCACTCTTATGTACTCTTATTATCATATCTAATATCTTGAAGAAAAAAACACAATGTTCCGATATGTGTCCTAAACTCATTACCACGAAATGACTTGCTTGGCAATGGCCTTGGATCAGCAAACAGGGACTTGTCACGCGTTTTACTTTGGTTAAAAGGTTTACCCTTTGCCTTCACTACTTGAATCGAAAAAATCCCCTTACTTTAGCCATATCGGAAGTTTAATATGCAGTATTCAAAATATCAGGGTTGAATTAGTTGTACAAACACACGGTTACAGATCCATTTCAAAAAACGACCCTTCAACTATTATTGAAACGACCACTGAAAAACGTGACTTTCGCCTTCATTGAAGTGAGCAGTAAACGATGATATATTTTTTGAACCACATTTATCATCCGTTATCTGTGGGTCTGGTTTTTCCGGTTGTGGAATATAAGATTCTCCCTTTAAGCATAATTTTGCTTTTTCACCTGTACATTAAAATTTACAGATCTTTTGTCAAACTGACAGTAATAAAATTATATTACATAACAACGTACATTAACGGCTGTTACCCCAGAAACGTAAACTATTGCTATACTTACCAGAGAACCAAGTTAGCTAATTTTTCCCTATTCCTGACAGTATAATAAGATGAAAGAGAGTATACGATTTGATTTTATTTTGCCTTCGCCCTCAGTAATTGTACATTTGTAATACAAAATTAAATTTTCCATTTCTCACCTGGCAATGCTGACTGGCAACTGAAAAAAGTAATTTCTCCAACTGATATTTTGGCACCCTCGAACCAAAATTTAACGGCGAATCTCAGTGAAGAGCGAGATGTGGCAAGTGAAAAATATATAGATACCCAGACTTGTACTTGTCGTGACAGAACGGCTGAAAAACAATTATAAAGTGAAAAAAGAATCGGCGCTCTTGATTTACCGAAGTGAAGACGCCGGAAATTGCATTGTCGCCTGTACAAACCAACAGCACTCTTCTAATTTTTAATCTTTCCATTTCAATATTGTTGGAAATTAAAGTCGGACCTGGCAAAGAATTTGCTGAACTAATTTGATTTTTAAATGTAACACGATATATGAAAAGCAGATTACTGTGTTCAAGCGAAAACCACTCCAGCCATTGTGAAGCTGATATCGATTGTCGTTCATCAACGAGTAAATGAGTCAACTGAACGCGTCTAGTGACTAAACTGGTCAGTGTTTCAGACTCTCCGATTGAATTTCAGATTTCTAATTTTTGAAATGTAAATAACAAAAATAGACTTTGTGACGACTCTGACATGCAAAGTATCCAGCACTGATGTCAAGCGAAAAAATATGATTGGCCGGACGCGTCAAAGTTTAAATAAATTGATTTCAAGAAGTTTCGTGTTAAAAGTCACTTCAAAAATTGTCGGAAAATTCGAGGAGTACTTCATTACTTGAAAAATACTGATCTAAAATCAGGAGTATGACAACCACTTACAAAGTTTATTGTTGTTGTTTTTTGTTAGCATTTAGAAACCATTCCACATCCTGTATTTTTCAATTGGAGGCAATTGTTTTAATCCGAGTTTTAACAACAGTTACGTTTTCAGGTGAGGCGAGTACCGGCTGAAACATGATTGAATGTTCTGTTTTCAGAGAGATCTTTTCGGTATTCGTTTCGTGCACAATAATATTTGTGCAATATTACGCTTAGTACTGAATAGTCAGTCTGATTCAAATCCGTGGACCGCCGGAAAGTGTCAACGTCATTCAGTGCTATTAGATTGCAACAACATAAAATATTCATGACAGGTTGTCATTTAGTTTCGGCCGATTCCACCTTTGCATAAATAGTTAGAGTGGGTGTTTGTTTTAAAATGTAAATTCGAACATCTTCCGCAGAAGTTATCGTTTGGTCAGCCAGTCCGTAGGCCACATTGAGACCTAAGCCATTCTAAATTCTAAATCAGAGAACGTTGTATGAAAAAAAAAAAGAATGCAAGGGATATCAAATGCATCCTCTTTTACACTAAACGCAACTTTGGGAGCAAACAATGGAACATATCCTGAACAATTCCGGTTTCTTTCGACATCATTGATTGTACTGCTTGCCTTCATCAGCCTTCTGATTGTTGCGTCAAATGCCCTCATAATCTACTTGATCTGTGAAAAGAAACTACTGCGATCGATAACCAACATGTTTCTCACTTCGTTGGCGTTTTCAGACCTAATTTATGGCATCATGGGATTTCCTCTTCTTGGCCTCTGTACCAGTTTGAACGGGCTTATTTCCATCTGCGTGTCGTCGGTGATTTTTATTCGATTTACCGCCATTTCGTCAGTCTGCCATGTTCTTCTCATCGCGTTTGATCGCTATATCGCCATAGTTCATCCCCTGCAGCAACCATCTCTGGTCACAAAGAGGCGCGCAATCCTCGCCACGAGTTTTGTGTGGATATTTTCATTTGCAGCTTCTTTTATACAGTTGTCTTGGTATCGCCTCGACAAGACCGCCTTGACCCAATTTGAAGATGAAACAGAGAGTATCGATGTAACTTACAGCAAAATCTGCATCGCGCTGTTCTTCGCTGTTCCTCTGGTACTGATGTGCTTTATCTATGGACAGGTCTTTTACATTTCATGTAAACACATCAAAACCGATCGCCGGTTAAGCAACGCCCTTAGGCAGGAGCGTCCTGCCTTCCGTCATGAATGGCGAGGTAACAGTGTTTTGTTGATCATGGTTGTGATATTCGCTGGATGCTGGTTGCCGTTCTTCTTGACCATGCTAGCTGATCACAGCAAATCCGCCTTGTCGTCACCCAGCCCAGTGTGGGTGCTGCGTCTGTTACTGGTTCTTCGCTTCATACCACCGCTGTCGAATCCGCTTCTCTGCACGCTGTCCAAGCACGACTTCCGTTCTGCATTAAAAGCGGAGGTCTTTCAAAGGTTTACTAAAAGACTGTGAATGTAGGGGGCCGGCAATCAATCTTTAAAGGCTTCCTTTTGCTACTAAAGCTTGGATTACAATTGCCATGATCCATTTCAGATGGATCAATCTTGGACGAACTTGGCAAACGTCTCAGTGTTGTGCATCTTGTTATGCCCTCGTGGTTAGTATAAAGACAGTTGTAGTGAAGAAGAAGAAGGTGAAGGAGTTGAAGAAGAAGAATTTTTCATGAGTATTTCAAGTAACTTATGTCCGAGTCATCAGATGCCTCGTTTCGTAACACCAAATGTCGAGCCCTCAAAGCAAACGTCAACTCCTCTCACTATTCACGGCCTTCACAATACCTGAGTTGCACTGTCGTGTTTTTAGTTCTTCTGATCCACTCAGAATCCATGTGACATATCCTTGAAGTGTTAATAAACGTAAAGATTGAACCTATTTGAATTCCTCGTTGCTAAGTGACTCACTTGCTACGTATACGTCTTGACCCGCGATTTCCGACAATTTCGTAACCAGGAAGTTCATTGATGTTTGGTTTGCTCATTTCACTGATCAATCAGGCTTTGTAAGTGAATATTCTTTATCCTTGTTCTATTGTTATCACCCTTTTCGACTCAAACCGGTCTGGGACTCGTTTGAGTTTACTGTTTGGTTGAGAGTGCCAATAATGAAACACTCTTCCAACCATTTGCGGTTGAAACACGGTTGTTCCAGACACTACGAAGTTTATATACCCATGGAAATGAAGATAGTTTGCATTCTTAAGATACGGTTCAGGACCGTAGCTGGTATGAGGAAAAGCGAGGCACTTGCCTCGGTAATAGTTTTGCTGATTTAGTTACATTTTTCCTTTCTGGTGTGTGTGTCTTACGATAAAATAAGCAGTCCGTGTAGTTTCACAGAGGCGTAAGCATGTTTAGATGTTTCTATAAGAGGCCACACATTGAAAAATAATAAATGAATATAAAAGGTAAAAGAGGTGTTTTTGTACCCATTGCCTCCGTCGGTGACAATTTTCGTCTGGCTACGGCCCACGGTTCCTTTGTTTCCAGAGGTTTCAGAAACCAAACCAGTAAAACAACTAGTGTCGCAGCATTCGTCCTTGAAAATAATTAGCCCCTCATCCTGCTGTAGGCCGACAGTTAAGATAATAGTTAATGACAAACTATGTAGAAGTGCTCTTAACTACGGCTTCAATCTCATACCCAGAGTCCTCAAGCGCTTTGGCCAGCGGTTAGTCGCCAGGAGAGACTCTGGGATAATGGCAATCTTGTGCCCAGAGTCCTCGGGCTGTTTGGTCAGCGGGTGGACGCCCGGAGAGACTCTGGGAAAATGGACCGCCATTTGGGGTAAAACAATCCAGAGTCTCTCCTGGCAAATAACAGCTGCCCAAAGAGCCTGAGGACTCTGGGTACGAGATTGGAATAATGGTAAAAAATCAATTTTTTTGATTGGCTGGCCCGTAACGGCTTCCTCTGTCTTACCCCAGACTTTCTGGGAAAATGTCGGTCCATTATCCCAGAGTCTCTCCGGGTGTCCACCTGCTGACCAAACAGCCCGAGTACTCTGGGTACGAGATTGCTACGGCTTACGTTTCAACTGAGATATCCAGCTGTCAAACACATGAAATACTCTTTTTCGATTCCCTCAACGGAAAACAACCCAAAAAGGCGCTTTGCCTGATTTTATTTGACTTTCATCCGTCTGATTGAAGTGGAAACTCCTTCGCTCATAGCTTAGTTTAGTTCACGGTCATTTTGTTTGTTGCCTACTAACATGTCAGCGGGCGCTACCCATCGCCACTTAAGCAAATTGTGAGGTGGTTGAAAACGTTTATCAACCCAAAAAAACAAAAGCAATTGTTTTTCAGTAGAGCAGGAAAAAATTTTAGGCATCCTAACCAATGAATGTTAAGAATTGTTTTATCTCAAACAACATAGAATTGCTGAAAATTGTTCACATGAATGCCAGTTCGTTGTACCACTATTTAAAACAATTTTGGCGAATATTCATCCCGTCTTCAAGATGAAAGTTAACAACTTTAGAGCCTTTGTCGCTGCAAAATGGAAGTATTGACTTTATTTAATTTTAATAAGTTTTGAAAGTTCTACGGAGTTTGTAACTTTCACTTGGTGCGTTCCTGCGGCCAGGTGTTCTTCTAATCTTTCAAATAATTTTATTCAAATCAAGGTAATTAAATAAAGCACATGTGCGCCTTCAGCTTATACTGGACTGAAATTTGGCGTGAGATTTCGATTAGATCATAGATAAAACTCACGACATTTTGCTAAACTCCCAATATGGTCCTGTACTCTCTTTCAGTTACTGAATGAAGACTAGGTTATATTAAAGAAAAATGTTACGTTAATATTATTCGCATGAATCCAGTTTTGAAATAAAGTATGCCTAAAATAGGCAAAATCGTCATTTTGGGGGGTCACTCAAAAAATTTTCCTCTTTCATAAATTGAATACGTTACTGCGGTTGGGATTAATCCTTTAATTCCCCTGGTTAGTTGCATTGAAATTCAAATGTGTAGTTGAGTCTACAGGTCAACCTCGATTAAGCAGCCACCTTCGGGGAAAGTTAAAGCTGAGATAGTGGTCGCTTAATGGGGGTTTGTGGCCGCTTGTTCGTGCATTTCGTGATTACATTGAAGCGTGCTAAAAAATTGTTCGGAACAGCAGTGCACGAACAAATTTTACTGCCTTGTTAATGAAATACTTTGTATTCGAGATCTTAAACCAGCACTGAATGTACAGTCTGATTCTCTTCGCGCTAAAGTATTCATGTACTTTAGCACTTTTTTATGCAAAGTCGCTTCAACTTAGCCTTTTCACAAAACGCTTTTTATCATTAATTATGTAACCTTGATAATGGCGCAAGATGCACCGAAACGTCGGTTTCTATCACTTATATTTCTTGTCTCATTTATTTCCAAATCATTTCTTAGATTACAAAGAAATGCAAATAAATTTTTCCCGCCCAATACGGGTTTATAATTTCTTCACACTAGCCGACTCGAATCTAGTTTAGAGTAACTCACGCGTCCAGGTATACACTTCTGATCCAAAAGTGAAGATGTGAATGATCATACAGTTATGAACATTAGTACTTAAGCAGTAGTGATTGTTGATTGCTTTTCAGGCTTTATTTTCACTACTGCTTAAGTAGTGTCGGGAGCCCATAACTACGGGAGCGTACAGCTCCCATACTACGCCTATGTTACGTCATTTTTAAAGACCGATCTATTTTTAGACTATCTTTTCCCACGAGGACGACAACGGCCACGAGAGCGCTAGCCTCCCTCGCAGTCGTTTTTAGGGGACTCCTATTTCACCTCCTCCCCACAAACGCCTGCTTACCCGAAGCCAACATTCCTTTCCTGCCGCTTAGCCAATCAGATTTTACCTACTAAATTCTGGAAGGTTGACCTTGACCTCACGACGCTTTACGCGGGATAGTTCAACATAGCGGAGACAGAGCTTGAGCAAGCTTTGATCACCGTGTGCTCTACGTTTAAAATTACCTGTTTAAATGCATATCAACTGACTTCAATTTAAGAATTTGTGAGAGGAAATAGCGATAATATTTCCGTCAACATGCCGACTGGTTACGGAAAGACGCTTATTTCAGTATCATGCAAGCTTCGATTTCCTCGCCGCTGGTCAAGTTGTAGCTGTTGTGTCACTTCTCGTGAATTTGATGAAGGGCCAAGTCAGTTATTTAAGAAGTATTGGCGTATCTTCGGGTTAGTCTAAGTGATTTGGAGGAAGAAACTTTGCCATCGGTAGACCATAGCGCGCAGTGGACCGAGCGAGCTCCTAGGTAATAAGCTGCATAATTTTGCCGTCCGCATCTCGTGAACTGAAGAAAAAACTACTAGTTGGTGCAGTCTATGCCATCGGTGTCTCCATCGACAGCTTCCCCAGGACGTTTTGGGATCGCTGCGTGGGCGAATTTCATCTGATTTAATGCAAGACCCATGAGAGATCGAGCTTTGTTGTTGTACCATGTGTGATAATTTCACGTCGGTTTACTCTATGTTTGATCGACTGATAAATGCATCAGATTTCTAACTTGGTCGCGTCAAAATTATTATTTGCTTTAGTCTCTTGTAACACATCGTATTAAAAATCGGCTCCAGCGCTTTGATAAGTTTACAAATTCGCGAGAGAAAGAAGCACGCATAAGGATTAATTTTACTTGTCATCGCTGGACAGTTGCTCGATCGTGTTTGGCTAGGATGCCCGCAAGTTAAACAATGGGAAAGGAATGTTGGCTTCGGGTAAGCAGGCGTTTGTGGGGAGGAGGTGAAATACGAGTCCCCTAAAAACGACTGCGTGGGAGGCTACGAGAGCGCCACATAACGATAGTTTTAATGAAAGAAATATAAAGGCTCTGCACGTGCAGATTCTTGTGGCACGTGCAGCGACTTGTGATTGGTCATTGAGGCTCCTGCGGGAATCTGATATTGGCGGGAAATTCAATCTAAAAATAAATTGGTCTGTGAAAACGCCCTGACAGGAATATAGGGCAGTTAATACGCTCCTAGTGATGGGCTCCTGGTAGTGTTCATAACTGCGATGATCATTCTCATATTATTCATGTCATTTCTCTTTAATCATCAGTTTTCTGAAGAGCGTTTCAATGGGGTTAACGGTCAAACGACCTATAATTTAACCGTCAACAGTCAAAAAGGAACAAATTTTAGCTTGGTATCAACCGACAAACAGTTATTCAGTCTTTCAGATCTTACCATTACAGCTGCTCGTCACAGACTTCTGGTTCCAGCGAGAATCTTTAAATTTGTATGCCAGTTTTTATGCTCGAAAACGTATTCATTTTATTGTCTTTTCGTTTTTAGCGGAGCTCCGACGGCCCGAAGGGCCGCCAAGCGGAGCACCATACCTATAGAAACCCGTCAACTGCTTTTCTCATGGTAAAAATGGCTAGCGGTATTGCTCGCGGGCGCGTACGCACGACGACGACGACGACGACGGAGTCGCCCAATAATTAATAATATCCTAATAATAATCATAATAATCCAACATGGCGGCCATACTCCACCTGGCCCAGCTGACCAGCTACTTTACAGCGTACGTCTTTGATACTGGACATCCATCTTATAGCAAATTGACACCTGTCAAAACAAGGTATCTGCTGACCAGTGTAACGTGACCATATCGCGGGCTCAATTTAAGACCTCATCGAGGTCAGCTGTTTTTGAAGTTGACCGCTGACCAGGTACTTGCTTTCGATTGGATCGCAGGCTCAAGCCAAGTGTGGGACACCCAAACCAAATCGAGACCTTTAAAATTTTTCGCGCGTTTTCTGCGGCTCGTAATTTCACATTCAGTTGGTTTCTTTATTTTGAGCAAAACAACTTCATCTTCTTCGATCGAAGTTTGTCTTTCGCGTAAAAAGCATAAAAATCAAGAACTTGTCAAAAGATACTCCGGAACGTGAATTTTCAAGTGATGAACGGAAGGGCGAAAGATTTTTCTCAGGAAAAGCTTCAAAGATTGTGCGGTTGAAAACAGTATAATTCACCGCTTCAAGGGCTTTCACTTCACCGCGGCATCTTGCATCTCACCAAAAAAAGTCACTTAACAGTTCACCGGTATTAATGGGAGGAATGAGTAGCTCAAACTCTGTGGAAGAAGCTCTTTCTTTGGACAAACCATTTGCTATTTTTGCGGATGCTTGTTTTTACTTTACTGAAGCTTACGAATTTTCAAGTGGTAGAAACCTCTACAACACAGCGCAGGACAGTGAGGTAAATTAAATAAATAGAAGCTTAACATTTGGTTTAATCCTTGTTACTTTTGTTCAGGAATGAAACTTGTATTTTTCTCTCGAATGGATATAAATAACAATCATCTATACTCGTTTTGGACGCAAAGAAGTAGTTGAATTGTTTGTTTGTTTTGTTACGTTGTTTTCTTTGCAAGCGAACGAGTGTTTTTACTCGGCTTGGCTGACTGTTTTTCGACCTTGGTTCCTCAATTCTTGGTTTTCAGTCGCGCAAGTAAAAAAATAAAATCATCTACCATTCGATAGATAAAGTCAAGAAATTGAGATGATGTAGAAGAGTAATAAATGAACAACATGCCAAAGTCTCGGGGCTGTGCGATATCCCGTACTCGAGTTACTCGGCAAAATGTACCACTCAGGGCCCGGTTGTTCGAAAGCCGATTAACCCTAATCCTAGATTAAGACTTAACCAAGGAGTTTATTTGTCTAACCACAGACGTTGTTCAACGCTGATATTCTGCAAAACTTTAGATTAGAGAACTTCAATCCTGAAAAGCAAAAAGCAGCAAAAGAAATTTGGATCCAAAAGTTAAAAACTGCAGCCAAAGTTTACGCTAATCCAGGATTAAGATAATCGGCTTTCGAACAACCGGGCCCAGAATTATAGAGTTTAGTATGGACACGCCATGTTAGTGTCCCTCTGAGGGGCACAAATATGGCGGCCGGAAACGTATTAAAACATCTGGAATTTCCTTTGGATATATCAAAGGCATTCTTCTCTCTTTTGAGCTCGCAAACATTCAGACGCTTCACCAGTCATGTTGGCTTTTCAAACCTCAAAAACACAACCTGAATCGATGTTTTCGTGTACATGACATGCCTGTGAGCAGACATGTTTATGTCACGCAATGTGAAAAAGGCTAAAATTCAAACTGCTCTATTTTCAAATCAAAGCACGCTACCGAGCTGAAAACATGCAAGCAGATACATTTCTAAAATGTCTTTTACGTGATGAAGCTAAAAATACAAAAGTCTCTTTAATTTTGAATTTTAGTTTTTTATGACGTCATGTGAAAACCAAGAATAGCGTTAAGAAACTTTTGCCCTTATCTTATTAACACGTAATCGCAATGAGTCCTCGTAAAATTAAGAATTAAAGGCGGAAACTCAAGCTCGAGTAAAAATAAAAAATCCGATCAAATGCATGTGCATGTGCACTTCTCAAAATCTGACATTAAGTTGTCCAAAAATGCTGCCAAAACAGTCAAAACCCAGCGCGCTTCACTCGTCATTTGAGAAAAGTCTTTAAGAGATCTTCGTCGAAAGCAGCCTGTAAACAACAATTAAGTTTCGCCGTCTTTAAACATGTCGGCTTAATTTGTTTGAACCGGTAAGAATCAGCGTTTGGATGTTAAAAACAGCGAAATGGGTTGACTGGCTGGCTGGTTTTGATAAATTTTATAGTGGACGGGTCTGCGAGAGAAGTGCTCGTTTGGTTTGGCAAGCGCTTTCTTCGTTATCCTGGATGATGTTTTGCCACTGAGAATCATTAATTGAAGAAGGTTCTTCGGAAGACATGGGAAGTAACAGTAAAACTATCAAAGCACTTAAGTGTTTTGTGTAAGCCAAGGAAAGATTTTGTGGGAAATGGCTCTATTATTCAGCTCTGTCGCATTCCGAGTGATTGCTGTCTCAGTGATTCCTGTTGACTGCTCTCAGACGATCAGGTGCGGACCTCTTTTTTGTCTTTTCTACGGACATTTATGTCAAATTTGCTAAGCAATTTTTCTAGCTTAATACAAGATAGTTTTGTTACTTGTCTAATTTCTCCACCTTCTCCAAGAATCTTCGAAGAAATATTGTTCGTATTGTGCTTTGTTTTCTTGTAATATATTTGTTGTTCTGTTGTTTCTGAACCGCGGTCAATTCCTGTTGCTGCTGTAAACGAAAAGTTTGTACCCTTTATTTTCTTTTCTAGGGGCATTTATGTCAAAATAAATACCGATTTTCCTAGCTTTATCAGTACAAACTATTTTAATTACTAGCTAGTCTTGTTTAATTTCTCCACCTTCTCCTTCTTCGAGCAAACACTCGCCGGCATCGTGCTTTGTTCGCTTGTAGTGTCTCTTTTTTTTTTTTTTTTTTTGATCCGTTTTGAATCCCTTTTACGCTTTCATCTGAAAGTAGTTAGGACTCAAGAATGTCTGTCTTTTTTTTTTTTTTTTTTTTTTTTTTTGCAAACATTTACTATCGAAAACTCTTCGTTTTCCCTGCTGCTGCTCAATATTGTTTTGGACATTAATTAAACTGGCCCAAATAAACCCTTGCGAAGTTGCTCGGTGAGAGTGTGCAGCTCCGATTCTAGGCTTGGCGTGGCTAAATATATATATGGCCTTCAGCTTTTCTTTTTTTAATCGCTACATAACAGACTGGAATGGTGTTCCATCGAACATCATGCATGCACCTTCTTTAAGCAGTTTTAAGTCCTATCTATTAATAATAATAATAATAATAATAATAATAATAATAATAATAATAATAACAATAATTTATTAGTAGTACTTCCACAAGATGGCTCTTCGCGATCGCCTACTAATTACAAATCTCAAATCAAATCAAATCAAATTAAATCAAATGTTGGTTTTTGAGGAGAGGGGAAAACCGGAGTACCCGGAGAAAAACCTCTCGGAGCAGAGTAGAGAACCAACAAACTCAGCCCACATATGACACCGAGTCCGGGAATCGAACCCGGGACACATTGGTGGAAGGCGAGTGCTCTCACCACTGCGCCAACCCTGCTCCCCAAAATCAGGGGTGACTTGTAAGAGACAAGTATTTGATTTAATTTGATTAGGTTATTACATTATTAGTGTCAATTTTAAATCAGATGTAGCTTGTGAGTGACAAGTATGTAATTTAATTAGGTTTGCTTTGGATTACTTCATGTCAGGGGTGACTTGTAAGAGACAAGTATTTGATTAGGTTAGCATTGCGCCACGTTTACATTTCACCTCTTAGTTTTTAAAATGTGTAAAATTAGATAATATTCTTTGTATGGGAATTTAGTTTCTCCCAATTATTCTCCAGTCATGCACTTTTTTGTTTTGTATCAACTTAGTTGTATTCGCATGACAAAGTATTATTAAACTTAAAACTTAAAATTAAACTTAAAGTAAGCTCTTTCTCATCAATGTACACATCCTTTGAACTTCCTTCTCCTGCATACAGTCTTTCAATTAATTTTATTAGTAGCTGGTCACACTAATCTTGCGGGATGTTTGGATGACATTTGGCATTAATGTTTAATGGCATCTCTGATGTTTGATGAAGTATGTTAAGATCAAGTTAAGATGGCTAACACAGATTTCAGCACTTTTACTTTGATGAATCACCTTGATAGTGGTATCAACCAAATGCCCAATATTTTATTATCAAGTTGTTTGGTCTTGCACTTAACTGGCCAGAAGAGCAGCTGGATTTCTTTTTGAAAACACTGTAGGTGCATTGAGTGATGAGCTTAATGTTAGCAAGCAGTTTTTTTTTTTTTTTGGTGATAGTAAGGTCAAGAAGTAATTGATCAAAATAAATATCTTGGTCTTAATTCATGGCATCTAAATATTTTTATTGATTTCCATGTATCTTTCTTTCATAATTTTTGTGAGGCATACATATATCCAGAGGATACACAATTTCTGATTTCTGACTGTCTCATGGGAGGCTGTGGATAATTGAAATTGCATTCATTATGAAGTGATGATCTGAATCACTATATATCTGATGTGATACTGATTCCAAGGAGCAATCACCAGGCTTCTTCACCAATTTCTAGTGGCTCTAAACCATACCTAAGTAGCTAAGTATGTAACTAAGTTCCCTACAGTTGAACGGGGAAACAGACCTGTCCTTAGGTATTGCTCTAAGATGTTAAGAAATGTTTTGTTTTAAAAATTTATAGATGAAAACTAGCATTGCAGGTTCTTTTTTACACAAGGTATTAAAGATTATTTTTAAAAAAACCTACCTCAATATTTTTATTTTGCTTTTTTAACATCTCCAAACTCAGTTTGGAAAGGAATTTTTATTACCTTACTCAATAGAACGCTTGTTTTTAGGAGGGGTGGAGGTCCAAATCCGTAAAAGGGGATTCATATCTGCTAGCAGTTCTGGACTAGGGGGTCCAAATCTGATCCACAAGCAGATCTGGACTGGAGGGTGCAAATCCACGGGGGGTCCAAATCCACTGTGCCACTGGCTCAGATCACCTTTCCATACTATTTTTTACAGCATTGGGTCTGTAGCTTGAGTGAGGTCAGATGGGTGATATGACAAGCAGACTATATGTAAATGCCAGTAGAAAAAGAATGCTTTTGGAGCTCCACTTTTAGGCTTGGCTAAATATATATATTAACGATTTATTTAATTGATAACTTATTTTTGACCACGCTACGCCGCGCAATTCCCTATACTACGCCGCGTAATTCCCTATAATGTTGAGATCATGTGGAGTGTCCTGAAAGCAGTGAGCTGTCGTAAGCCTCTATCTCAGAGCAGAAAACAAACCGATTTAAGACGCGAGTGTCCATCGGGGAAAAAACACGTAATCGATTTCTTAGGTATAAATGATTTAGCAAATTTGGTCTCGGCTCGTTTGAGCCCTAACTGGACCGAATTCGTGGGCGAAAATGAAAAATGGAAAAATTGAAAATTATTGTATAGAAACACAACAACAACTTGACCTGGAGCTACCACAGCTCTTGACAGGCGACGGAGAAAGCGAGTTAAACGGTGAGTAGAGTTCTGAAATATTTACTTTATTTTCTAAAAGGACTAACAGAGAAATGCGGGAGTCCCCGTTAACAGAAGGGAACACTTTGCATGACCTATATATGTAAGGATGTAATTACACTAGATGATATTTATACTTTATCGTATATATAAATCTAATATTTTTAAATCTTTATATATTTTTAGTGGTCTTAGACTACGTTCAGTGGTAAAATTTCACTTCATTGTATTAGTTAAAGACCAAACCGACCCCCAAAACACAACAGGGCAGATTACAACCTCGTACCCAGGGTCTTCGTTCCCCTTGACCAGTGGTCCTGAAACGAGCGACCCCGGAAAGATCCGATTTGAAGTCCGAAATTATCGGACTTCCGGCTGAACTGCCCTACGCGTAAGAGTTTCTAAGAGTTCTGTTTTACTTTCTTTATTTGAATTGTTTGACAAAGCCAATCAGAATTGTCAACCTATCGGATCTTTCGAGAGTCGCTCGTTTCGTCAAGCCTGCGCAGTACGGAGCGAAGACTCGAGGGACGAGAATGGGCAGATTCAAAACATACAAAAGTTAATATTAACTGAAAATCATAGAGGAAATTTCCTCCTGATAGCCGTCAACCGTCAAAAGCGCTAAATTTTAACCGTCAACCGTCAAAACCTAAAAATTTTAAGCGTCAACTCTCACAGGTACCTACGGTGGCTCATAAGGGACACATCGATTTTCTTCGTCGCAAGTTACTAACTTGCGATCGCAGCTTAATAACTTGCGATCTCAACTTATTAACGTGTGATCGCAACTTATTAACTTGCGATCGCAACTTAGTAACTTGCGATCGCAAGTTAGTAAAACAGTAGAAGGGGATTTTCAACCCCCGGTTATTGGTGGGCTGAATTGTCCCAAAATGACGGGAAAATAATGAGTAGAGAACGGGTCGTTAAAGAGTCTGGAAATGCCTTTAAAAGTAACATGGTGTGGTGAAACTTATATACTTTCAGCAATTAAAAAGTGGTGTTTTAAAACAAGAATAATCAGTTTTCGGTATCAGGTTAAAAACAAAAAAATTATTTCGCTTTTTTCAAGTATTACTTGCTTTTTACTGTTGGGTTAGCCCTCCATTCCCTCTCCCTCCCCCCCCCCCCCCCCCCCCTCCTCCTCGTCCAGCAAGCCCCTCCTCCTGCACGGATCGGCACTTTTCGCAGGAGGCTCTAGATTTCCTAGACTTACCTTGTCGGAAACATCAATTAAAGATTATCACTTTGCCATCGGCACTGACAGAATGACAGGGCAGGACGAAGAAACCGAAGAGCCATGTGACTTGAAATTGTGTGCTGTGCCAGGTTGTCCTTGCTATCCGTGATACATGCTCATCGAACATAAGGAAATCGACTTTAATGAGGTTATTTTCTTAGTTTGCTGGAAAAAAGACAGAAGATTAGCTCTGTGCCTGTAATGGAAACCCGTCCATAATAACTTCCATGAAAGCTATCGACAGTTTATATTTTACATAGCCTCTGGATTTCGGTTCATTGTTTTAGAGATGCAGGCATTTATACATTGATTAAATATGGCACAATTTCGTCTACTTGATGCTTTTACAAGGAAAACAATGGCACACAGCAGGACACAGCGGTGAAAAAAATCACTCATTTGTGAATAAAAGTCTGAGATACCACTAACTAGTTAGTTCAATGAAAAGCGATCGAAGCGCTTTAACTGAACTCCGCAAGAAAGCAACAAAGATTTTACCGCGACTTAGTTGTCATTTCATATCAAGTAAAACCGCTTACGCTTACAACATAACCTCATAATACTGATGGTAAAGGAAAATCGAATCAAGGCATGTGAAAAATATTTGGGGCTTGGGGAATGGTAGTCTTCTGCGCAGCCATTATCTGGGTCGTCACGCAACGCTCCTTCCCACTAACGGCTGCTCAGTCGAGCTTTGCATTCCTTTCCCTCAAACTGAGCAATAAGGAGCAGGCTTCCATTTTCTAGAAACCTGGTCCTAGTCCTCGTCTTGTTGCGTTTTTGGCGGCAAATCTAACGAGAAATATGATTGGCGCAACTGCCAAGAATTACATGTATTTTATTGGTTCTCTGTAACAGAGGGAAAGGAATGCAGAGCTCGAGTGAGCAGCCGTAAGTTGGGAGGAACGTTACGTGACGACCCTAATAACGGCTGCGAAGGAGACTAGGGGAATTGGGGAGGGAGAGAGGGATTTGGAATTGTGCGTGCCTGTGGAAAATCCTGGCTGCGCTCCTGCAAAGAAAGCAAACGTCCAGGCTTACTGTCCCACATACGACCTTACTTTACTTTCAAAGTTGCTAAATGTGTGTACAACTGTCTTGTACAACCTACAGCTTCTGCAGGATAGAGCAGCACACATACTACAAAGAAGCTAAGGGTCACAACCGAAGAAATATTTCAAATGTTAATTAGGGTGGATTATTATTTTGTAAGAAATCGTAGTATTCATAGTCATAACTCCAGAAATAGAAACGACATTCACTTACTGATCCTTAACTTAAGTCAAGGAAAAACTACTTTTAGATATTCCGGTTCGGTCCTATTAATAAATTAACTAGAACATTAAAAGAAATTACATCGTTCTCTGATTTTAAGATGTGATATTCTTAAACAACTTACGAGATGAGGTACTGTATATTTTACTACTGTTTACTTAAAGGAGCAGTGTCATCGGGATTTTTAATTTGCAAGTTTTTGGTTCAATTCTGCCAAAATTACTGCCTTTTACCTGTTATCGTGAAAAAATTGCTCCTACGGAATCAGCAAGATGAATTCCAATGAAATTTTAGCAGGGAGTTTTAACCATAATAATTTGTTGGTGATTTTTCAATGCATAGCTTGAAATTTTGAAAAAACTGGCAAGGTTTTTCAAATTTCAATCCATTTCCATCCTCGTCATCTTTGATGAAATACAGGAGTTTATTGTGTCAATGCAGTACTGCAGTCTTTGGCAGCAAAACAAGACCATTATTTTAAGGTCTTTAGGGTTTCCACTGATGTATTGGCAGTTTTAAGCTTATAGTACAATAGCGTGACACTGCCCCTTTAACTTTATTTTACTATTTACTTCTTATTCTATAAAACTATGTCACTTTTTTTTGCATTCGACGTTATTAGGAGAACGCATCCTAATCTTGGGTGCCCTCTGATACTAAGTTGTGAGATTTTTCGTCGTTCGTGTACCATTTCTGTGCCATCTTGAACTACGTCATAAATGATATCGTGAGTTCAGCTTCGCCGTCTGTTTATTTACGCGTGGTCTAGTTAAGTTTCGAGCGACCTAAACTGTAAAGTACGGCGTTTGCCATGGGCTTTGCAGATCGAAAATACTTTTTAAAACTGATTTTCAAGTGAAATGAACTAAAGGAAGCAGCCAGACTCCCTGGCGCCAGCGCATAACGAGTGAATATTATAACCAAAAGCTTCCAAGTAAAATCAAGTGCTGTTTATGTTGTACAGTACAGAGCCAAGTCAACTAGCATTGGCGTCGTTTAGTGCACAATTTCCCCTTGCTTTTGAAGGAAAAAATATAAACTTCCCTGGTAGAACGTACCGGTAGTGCTTTTGTGACATAAGATGCTAACACATGTTGTATCGAACAAGCTGGCTGAGCCTGAAGATTTTAATATTTGCTCTAAATAAGAACCAAGTCCTTGTTTACACTTCAATATTGTTTTCTCATCGCCAGATCGGAAATGTTACAGAATCACAGCCGACAAGGAAGTACACAACCCATATTACAAACCTGTTTATAGCATCAGACTGCCACAACAATGGATACTCGAACGCATTCCTGATCTACGATTACAACTAGTTTATCCTGTAGTAGTCATTATGCCTAGTCATCGGCTTCCCCGTGGGGTCGACCCCCGGCCTACCAGGGAGATATGTGGGGGAATACAAGGAGGTGGATGGGATTATTTGCCCGAGGGTAGGGAGAAATCTTGACATTGTTTTACGATCAAAGATTAGGGGGTGGGGAAATTCTCAAGTTTGAAAAGGACGTCACTGAGATTTTCAGCTGAGAGACACCTCACCCAGGGGAATTTATCTTGAGAGACTCCCCGATCCCGCGGGGAAATTCCTCAAGTTTGCTTAACTGATTTTACAGTCCCCCTGGTCAGCCCGGGGGTCGACCCCGCGGGGAAGCCGATGACATGTGCATTAATTACGCAGGGCCCCTGACTTGACTTGACTATACACCTCAATAATTACTATCATGTTACCCAGCCTCATGCGATTACATGACATATGCTTACATGAAGCACGTGAAATGTCATAAAAGATTATTTTTACGTTTCAAAATATGGCGTTCCATCCCCGCCAAAATTCAACTTTGTATTTTACATTGTACTTTCTACACTTTATCCTACATAGAACATTTCAACTTCCATTCTCAACATTCAACATTGTAGTTGTTAGCTTCCACATCCAACATTGGCTTTTCGACATCCAACTTACGCGAAGAAGACGTAGTGAAAGCTTTCAACATCCAAGTTTTCGTGTTCGACATTCAACTTTTCGTATTCGACATCCTAGTTTTTTAATTCAACTTTCGTTCGCTGATTAGCGGTCGGTCAAAACTGTGGGCTCATCGACCCGACTCGCTACCCCTAGAGTCAACCGCTCAGTGCCCAGGAGGCACTCTCCACTAGTGTTGTTTCAAGACGGTTTCTTGGAAAAACCGGAAATTAATGAATCACCGGATCAAGGATCACTGGATCAAGGATAAAGGATAAAGGATCAAGGATCAGAGCTAGAAAATTTGGAATTTCAGAAAATCCTGGCCTAGAAAATTGGATTACACCGTACAGGCGAACAAATTACGTCATAGATTTTAACTCAGACATTCCTGGGCCGTAGTCATACGAGAATTGTCACCGAGGCATAGTATACCCAGCAAACACCTCTTTAATATTAATTTAACATTACTTTTAATATTATATCCTGTTACAGGAACATCAAAAAAGCTTACGACTCTGTGAAATTACTGAAAAAACCTGCTTAGATTGTTCTTCATAAGACACACACACAAAGAAGGAAAATGTAATGTAAAATAAAAATGTTTACTGAGGCAAGTGCCTCGGTTCGCCTCATACTAGCTACAGCTCAGTATACAAACGTTACGACTCGCGTCGTTGTCTGTTTGAGTTTTGTATGGCAGAGTTGAGTCGGTAACTTGTAAAGGTGATTTTTTTAAAAACTACTTTTTCGCGAACAGATGGAATATCAAGTCAGCTCGATGCCTCAAATTTTACTGAAATTGTTGCGGCTTTCAGAAAAAAGTGATTTACAAGTTTACTTTAGGGCGAATGCGGTCAGCGAAATCATCGCAACTTCTTTAGCGAGTCATGCTTAACCTTTGGTGCGGTTCCGATGTGGGAGCTGTCGAGAAACAGAGAATTCAGTGAAAAAAGTGGGTCAAACATCAGGATCACTTATTTTATTGGAAGTGATCTAAAGTGTGGGAATAAACTTTCTGCCTGCTGTTCTTATCGGTGGCAAAAAAAATAACAGCTCTTCCTCGCAAGTTGTCAGGTATTTTCTTAACAAAAAAAAAAATCTCGTAAGAGTAAAAACTGCTTCTACAATCTGTCTTCTTTAGATTTTCGACTTGTTGCTTCCGTGTATACTCCACGTTACTGACCACAAAAACTCAGTTGGGCGATGCAATTTTATCACTTTCGGTATCAATTGGAAATGAAATCAATTGGTAAATGCCTCTCTTGTGAAATCCCGTCGGAAGTACCGAAGTACCGCAAAACCTTCAGATGCGGCATTCCATCTGCTCTTCCTTCAAGGATTAGAGTCTACAAATTTGGAGAGATGAAGTAAAAAAATTGATGTTCACATCGGCAGCCTCCAAAATGGCTTCGTGTTTTTATGGCACCGGAAGTCAGATATGCAATCACATACCGGCATGTTATACAAATACAAATAAAGAGTGAAGCATTCAGGATAATTTAGAAATTCCACGTGAATCTAACCCCTTGTTACATCTTCGCCAATACAGAGAACAGCACATCTTAGTCACATAAGATGCATTAAATTTCTTTCCCTCTAATTTCGAAGCATATGCATAAGTGAATTACCGATAGGGAACTCGCTTTGTAGCTGTATGTCTCGCAGTCGTAGCTGTCCAAGTAGTTCGGAGCTAATGTAGTCCACTATTTTGAATTCACTCCGAGTTTCGGTATGCGAAAACTGCACTCCACAAAGTGGTATCGCTTTTTATTCATTATATTTATAATATCTATATGTATAATATTTATTCACATTTGAAGCCGGAAACGTTTTTATGCCAAATTTTATCTTCCTAAACACAACGCACTTGAACATACGTGAGACCTTGGTTGAGTCACGCAGGGGTACAATCAATCATATGCATGTCTATTAATTTATGAAATTATTTATTTTGAACTGCTCCTTGATCCGGTGATTCATTAATCCGTTGATCCTATTTTTCCAAGAAACCGTCTTGAAACCACTGTCTAGGGGTGGAGAGTGTTTCCTGGACCTTCTCCAATGGAAAGTCACGGAGCGGTTGACTCTAGGGGTAGTGAGTCGGGTCGATCAGCCCACAGTTTTGACCGACCGCTAACCAGCGGACGAAAGTTTAATTAAAACACTAGGATGTCGAATACGAAAAGTTGAATGTCGAACACGAAAACTTGGATGTTGCAAGCTTTCACTACGTCTTCTTCGCGTAAGTTGGATGTCGAAAAGCCAATGTTGGATGTCGAAGCTAACAACTACAATGTTGAATGTTGAGAATGGAAGTTGAAATGTTCTATGTAGGATAAAATGTAGAAAGTACAATGAAAAATACAAAGTTGAATTTTGGCGGGGATGGAACGCCATATCAAAATCCTGCGACAATAGAAAGAACAGCTGCGCCTGTCTGTGATATTTTGCTTTTAGCGATACTACAGCGCGCGAAACTGAAGTCGTAAACAAAAGTCGTAAAATCACATCGTTAGTGCGTTTTAGATAGTTTTCTTTACAAAAGTTTCATTTAATTAATTTTTTAACGTTGCCACCTAAAATACCTAAAAAATCACCCCATGCGCGTCAATTTGACTCAGGTTGACAGGTTCGTATACTTTTTTAAATCATACATTTACATCAGTGCTTCCCTTCATTCAAATCCATTTGTTTTTGGCATTCATTTTGTTATTTCGAAGCCACATTATAGTTGTCAAAGGAAACAGTATAATTTAAAGAAAAAACACATACTTAAACTCTTCAAGAAGTGGCTTCAAGAGGCAAATATGATGTCGAAGACAACTGGAAATGTTTCAGTGGCATCAAGTTATCGAAACTTACAACAAATCGCTCAGTACTTTTTTTTTTAATTAGGTAAACAACATTTATTTACATCGAAGTACAGAACATCACATTACTAACAGACTACTACAGAACTACTAAACATACATGTATCCAGAAAGCTATGAACATAATACAGTCAATTATTACAATTTCTCAGCTAAATTATTAATCTATGCTGTGCATGCTGTGCAAATCGCTCAGTACTTTGGTATACAGGATATTTCTATCCCTGTTTGATAAAACGATTTCCATTTATAGGCAACTTTATCTGCAGGTGAGGTCTGATAATTCTTTCAATCAATTTCTCACTGATCGTGATAAAAAATTTCATTTTACAGGAATAAATCAACACCGGAACCAAGTAAGAAAATGGATGACAAGATCTGCTTTGTAAAGTCGCCCCCAGCATCGCAAGCAATTAACGTAATACACTATCTTATATTTTTCTGGTACTTTCCAAAAGTTCAAATCATAGTTGATAAGTTTTGCCGAGGCAAGTGTGTTGTTGAGCTCAAAATAACGGTTCATCAAAAAAGATAAACGTCAATTTTGAAACCCTACCAATTTGTAAGGTTAAACCGTAATGAAAGGATACCACACAATGAGCTTTAAATAAAAGGAATGGAAAAAATTTGTTTGGTCGGGTGGCCTTCCTACGTAACTATTGCCCAAGGATTGAAACTTTCACCCTGGCCTATAATGATAAGTTTGACTCTTTACAAAGATAAAGGATTCGGTCGTAAAGGAAAGCATATTGAGGTTCCCCTTCACATCACCACTTTTTTTTTCTTAACAATGGTCTACTTGATGGTAAATGTGACATCCTTAAATTAGCGTTGTTTTCAGTTTGCAAAGATGAGATTTCCCTTGGAAGAGATAACTGACTCATTCAGTTTATTCTCAGTTTAAGGCCTCTGCTTTGCCTCAAAGAGACCACAAAAATGGCAGCACCATAAACGGAGTGGTAATGTAAGTGTAATTTAATAGGCCAGAAAATGTCCTTTGCAGGTTTTCCAGGAATGAAACGTTCACACTGGGCAAACAGTGGTTTTCTGTTCAACATAACCAAAGCACTAGCTATTTGCAGCACTGTGTGTTGTTTCGGCGTTTACTATGTCATTAGCTGCCGAGGAGATTGTTCTCTCTCGTGTTCCTGAAACTGACGCGAGGGAATGGAAATTGACACGAATCGGGCACCGCACCGCCGGGCGGAGGAAACTGCCCCAGGCTCGGCGAAAATCTTGTTTGCAAAAAGCGCACAGAATGGGGTTTGTCAGGGGCGGCAAAAATCTGAGGTAAAGGATGAGACACAAAGTCCATCCTGGACTGATGACGAAGAATCTCTCTGGAATGTGATCTTGAAGTATTAGAAGAAAAAATGGCAGCCAGCAACCAACGAAAATCAGCATCATGGTCAACAAAATAAATGTTCCTCTCATGTCATGCGCAATAGAAGGCACTGGTTGCTCGAGATTTCTTTTACGTCGGCGAACAGCTAAAATGTGTCTGAGAGAAATAACCAAAATACGGCTGTACATGAAGAGCATTGACAGCAAGGGCAGAAACAAGAATACTATCAGCACGAAAAGAAAATAAACTTTGTCGATGAGCATTCCTCCGGCTTTAAGCTTTATGAAGTTGCTACTCGCTGTGTACCACGAAAGGTGAATGAAAGTGGAGACGGAGGCCAGTGACCAAATCAACACGATGAGAGCAGTAGCTCGCTTTCTTGTCAGAAGTATTTGGTACTTCATGGAATAGACAATCATGGTGTAGCGGTCACAAGCTATGAGGAGGAGATGAAATACCGAGGAAATGGCGGTGAACCTTGCCACTTGGGCCGAGAAGACGCAGACCGCAAGAGATCTTTTTATGGAACAAACCAGGAACAGGGGAATTCCGATCACGCCGAACAACAAGTCAGAAACGGCCAGCGAGACTAAGAACCTGTTACTGACAGTCCTCAAGGTTTCTTTGCAAATCATCAAAACAATTTCGCTCCCGTTTATCGCAACAATAAACAGCAAAAACAAAATTAAGGGCGAATGAATCGGCCAGTAGAACCCACGGCTGCACAAGGAACTCGAAGCGCCCGGTCGAAGGGTAGAATTTTCCATCGCAGTCGTGTTATGGACCAAGATTTTTCCATCGCTGCCTTTATACAGCGCCATCTTTTGGGCAACGTATTTCCCTCTCGTCTTTCACAAACAGTTCGTTGCTCTGATCGTCGAGTTTATTCTTTTTACAGCCACAATTTAATGCCCTGCGGTGTTCATTTATAATTGATTATACCGCGCATATGTCAAGTTGTATTTATAAGAGGAAGAATGCTAATTAGCCCAAATTTCAAAAACACCAACCGAATAAAGACGAGCTTTTCTGTTTGTTTTGTGCCGCTTGTAGCCAACGCTATTGTATCAAATACCCAGTCGATTTTTACTCTTTATGGTACGTAAAGCGATAAAGTACATTTGCCGCAAAAACCAACAGCGAGCTCTTTCAGTATACCCGCTAAGCCGGAAAATCATCTGTTCGAAAACACTTAACTCCCACCATATTTTTAAAACCGTTTTTATCCCATCCGTAGCCGAATAATTCAATATTTGTTATTTCTAGCGTTACTCTTCCTAAAGGCATGCCTTGTATAAGTAAAAGATCCAGTTTTAGTCAACGTCGATTGTGCCTCACGTCAAAAAACACCTTGCAAAAGAGAGAAAAATAAACACGGAAAGTCTTTTACGAGGAATGCAAATAATTGTATTCCCTCAATAGGTGTCATAAAAATGAGAAACCCTTTAAACGTTCTTAGAGTAAATCAAGCTGTGCTTCTGGAAGCTCGAGCAAGTGAATCGATTTTATGAATTGTTCGATGACCGTCTCTTTCTTGCTTTAGTTTTTGTTTGTCATGTCGCGGAAATGCAATCCACCTACCCTTTGGTTCGCGGCAAGTCGTTTGAAGTGTGACCAATTAATTTAACTTTGCAATTTCACCGGATATTTTAATGTCGCCGCGAACAGCCTTATCTCAGGAATTGGAAACCCCGAAAAGCACTGCATGGAGGAACAATAATAAACATAATACAATATTACCGAAACTGTCCAGTTGGCAAGAGATGTTCAGTAAAGCAAGACGGACCCTAGTAATATTTCAATGTTTCATATTCATGTAATT
Organism: Pachyseris speciosa; assembly: GCA_016490735.1. NCBI lineage: Eukaryota > Metazoa > Cnidaria > Anthozoa > Scleractinia > Pachyseridae > Pachyseris > Pachyseris speciosa. The sequence continues at coordinate 41,072 of JAEMWC010001792.1, forward strand.
TTTATTGTCTCTCTAAATGGCTTTTGTGCTTCCTGTCTTAAGTGGCATGGTAAATAAAAACGAAGACAAGTTTTATCAAAGTGACAAAGCTTTCACACTTTATCACCTTAGTTTTGCACGAAAATTTACCTGTTATTACCGTAAGTTTGCATGTTTACAATGTTTTTAATTAAAATTCGTCCGCTTTTCAGCCGTGATGTCTCGTAATACATTTGCGATTTTTTTTCTTTGAAAAACTGATATTTCTTGAATGTGCGGGATTTACTTAGAACGCGGTGTATCATAGTGTGTTACACCATATTTTGCGGGGAGCACAAAAAAAAATTCTTTGAATATGTTTCAATTAAAACCTGTAAAAAAGAAAAATTAGGCATGTTCACCGAATTCAACCTTCACATACCAACCATAATTAGAAATTAAATACAAAATAAGATAAAGTTTTGTGTGCGACCACGACTAGAAATGCCGTCCAAATTAATTTCAAGGAACAAGAGATAACTAAAATGGAGGAACCTTTAAAGCGAAACATTTCTTTTCAAATATTCCTTGTTAATTTCAACATTGAGAAAAGCAAATACTCAAAAAATTGCATTGTTGTTGTTGTTTTTTTTTTTTATCATTGTGAACTTTTTCTTCACTCAGCCATCGCTTTCCCCCTGAAGCGAAGCCATTGCTTGCGTAATTTGTCTTCAAACTATTAAGTCTTTGTCACCACTTGTATGGAAGTATTGGACAGCCTTATGTTACGCTTTATTTATAACGCTTCATGAAGAGTTTCTAGTTTTTCAGCCTCTGAATGAAATTCCTACGCCGTCGCGTCAGTAAAATTCCGGTGAAAGGTTTTAAGAAGTACTCTTTTCTAAGTGCTACCAGTTTATGGGGTTTTGTTGTTCTTCTTCCTTTTTTTTTTTTTTTTTTTCTTTTTTGTCAACAGTTTTCGGCACTCTTGAGAAAGATGGATGTAAGAACACCTGGCACAGCACGAGCATCGCTGCGCTTCATGAAGTTTTCCGAAGTGCCTTTCTTAAAAGTATGAGGAAAATTAACGACTGATAAGTAAGTGACGTAGGTTTATCGGTCTCTCTCACACCAAGTATAATATTTTATGAAGACGCCGACGCCAAAAACACAGCTTTCATCAATTGTCCCATTTCACAAAGAAATTGAATCTATTCTGATGCTAGTAAACCTTTTAAATTCCCGTCCAGCAGAAAACGAAAGCTTCTGTTTTTGCTTCTTCCTACGTAGGATTATTACAAACGTTATATAAACGAAGTTTATAACGGGGCGAGGATTTTTCCAGTAAAATGGTGCATATAAATGTTATTATTTCTTTCGTTTTTTTGGTGCCAATAATTTTTGTCTTTGTTTGGTGGTTTAAAATGATTTAAAACGCTGATGGAACGGGCAGTATCAAAACGGATACAATATTTCTTGTAGGAAAGATAGAAATCAACCGTGTTTCAACTCACAGTAATTAAAGAAAATTCCTTCCATTTCTGTTAACATGAACTTTGCTAATTTATAACATCCAATATTGGAGCATTCTGTGATTTCTTTTAAGGAGCCTCGAATCAGTTTTTTTGGCCTTGGGGTGAACCTGTTGAAATCAAAATGTCTTATAGAAGACAAATTTCGATTTCCTTGACACTATAACATCTTTTTGTCGTATGATCAAAGTTTGTTTTCTCATTGGTTTTAAAGCAACAGCTGTTACCATAGCGAAGGCATCGCTTGGCCGCTCATTTTGAAAAAGGTCAATTCTATCTAAATCCATGTCAGACACTTCACAACTTGTGGGCCAGATTCGAAAAAATCTGTAAGAGCGTCTTAAAGTAAATCTCAGATAAACGCATAAAAGCTGGTTTTGCTCATTCCCGCAATTTTCTTCAAGCTTTACAAGGAAATTTTAAACTTTTACACATTTCTTCTATGTTCAAGGAATTCTCATGGTAGAAAATCCTTTTCAATTGGCCATGTTCTGAACGAGTGAGGGCCTGGGAATGAGTTTTAAAATTTATCGATTGAAAAAACATTGTTGACACTGCATGAAAGAGCATCTCAAAAATGTTCACCTTACCAACTTTGACGCTGTTCAGTTGAATTGGAGCTGAAACAAAGGCTTTTGAAAATTGTGAAAATTAGAGACTTTGTATATTTTAGAGACTTTGTATATTTTTGTATATATTTTATTGCAACAACGGCTTTCCGAAATAGAGACGTTTGTATGGGATTTTTTAAAGATCTAAATACATGTCAACTGGCGACTTTTCGACCAAACTTAGTCAAACTTGCTGAAAGTACTTATTTTGAGATACCCTTTCATAAGAGAATCGATTTAGTTCAATGCCATTGATTTTCAATGAAGTTTGGATTCGTTCCCAGGCCCTTACTCGTTTAGAACATGGCTAATTTACATTGAGCCCCCTGGAAGGCTGTGAGTGTAACATATTTTTAAAAGTAAGAAAAAGGCTAAATTTATGCAAATTTCAATTTAGCCATTTCCAAACTTAAATATCTTACAATCACAACTACCCAGGAAGCTCAACTGTGAATTAAAAATGTTTTATAGAGACTCTTGTTCTTCGGCCTTTGTTCTTCTTTTTCTTATAAAAATGTTTTTCTACCATGATAATTCTTTGAAGAGAGAAATAAAGTGTAAAAAAAAAGTTTAATATCTCATTGTAAAGCTTGACGAAAAATTCGGAAGTGAACAAATCGGGCCTTCAAACCTTTTTTTGCTGTTTACTTGAAAACGCTCTTACAGGTTAATGTACGTTTTTTTTTTTTCTAATTTTGGCTACAAGTTGTGGAACTTGAGTTGGGATTCTTATCATGTTATGTTTATTTGAATTATTTGTTTCTCACATAGTTTATATTAGTATCATTATCCCTGAAAAGCCCCGACGAGAGGATAATTAAGTAATTATTTTATTTTATTTTATTTTATTTTATTTTATTTTATTTTATTTTATTGCAACAACGGCTGTTTGAATGATACTGTGGTGCTGCGTCGGTGGGGGAGTGAAACACGAAAATTTGGTTTATCAACGGAGTTGATAATGTAAATTGACCACAGACGCATCCAAACCTGTCGCTCGGCATTTTAATCTCCGTAACCATTGTAAACAACACATGTCGATCTCCGGCCTTTCCCTACATCAAGGTACCACAGAAAGCCGTAAAAATCTCGAGCAAAAACTGATCTTTCAAATTGGCACTCTTAATCCCCACGGTATCAACGAGCGCTTTTCATTCAATTAATTTATTCCTGTTTTTCACGTTACCATGTTACCACCGATAGCGTAGCTCCATTTTCTGTATATAAACCATACAAAACCCACTATTCCTCGATTCGCTCCGACGAAGGGCTAACGCTCGAAACGTCAGCTAATCTAATCCCTTTACGGTGGTCAATTTACATTATCAACTCCGTTGATAAACCAAATTTTCGTGTTTGAATAATAGCTAAGTAAAGGCTCCTACAGTGTTCCTGATGGGTAAGAAATCACTTCAATCCCCGGCAGGCAGATATATCGCTAACAGTCCAGCACCCCTGCCAACCCTTCCACTTCGTATATCTTACCATTTGCCATGGATCCGTTAGGGCGTAGCTAGGAGGGTGGGGTGCCCGTGAACCCCCTTTGCAAGCCTTTATTTATTTTTTTTTTATTTTTTTTTATTTTATTTTTTTATTTTTTTAAGCAAACAGCCTACAGTATTCGGTGTATTCTGTGAGTACCCTCTGTTGGACACAGTGTGACTCCCCCACTCCCTTTGAAACATCGTGGCTACGCCGCTGATCAGGCTCTTTTATTTCCAACAGTTCTATACGAGTTCTCCGTACCACACGGTACACGCCACACGGTACACGCCACACGGCACACGCCACACGGTACACGCCACACGGCACACGCCACACGGCACACGCCACACCCCAGCCACCCACCCCTCCACTCATTGCCAAAACAAAACCAAAACACAAAAAGAAACAACGCCGTCAAATGTTCCAGTACAGCAAGTGCTATCAAGATAACGTCTGATAAACTTGAAAGGAACATTAGTTGTTTTGGTATTCAATGAGTCGGGTATTTTGTTTTTCTTTGATGGGCGTTTCCCAAAAGCAGTTGCAATGCTCGTTTCTGCGGATTCCACGGGCGTTTAGATTGCGTGCGCAAAAAATCATAATGAAGAACATTTTCAATCTTGGAATTTCCTGATTACTAAGACTTTTGACCTCTTGCAATTTGTTTATTTTGTTACTCGTAACATAGATCCGTAGACTTCAGAGCCCAGTCTGGATGCCAAACACGTCACATTATGACACTACACCCTCAACGTGGCCTTTATTACGCTTGGTGGGATAAGGTGGACTATAAAACAGCGCAAATTACTTAAGCCTTAAGTTCTGTTATTTTATTAGGTTTGCAAAAAAAGACACCCAGTATTATCAACTGAAGGCAGTTTCTAATGAGCCCATAATTTATTGATCTGGGCCCATTTGTTCAAAGCACGATTAAGCTAATCCTGGCTTAGAGTGAACTCATTTGAGTCCAGTTTAGTTACTGTTCAATTAAAACATCACTTTAAGCGAAAAATTTAATTTTCAAATCCTTTAATTCTCAAAGAGCGAGATGAAAATTCCTCTGAAATCTGTGAAATTAAATTCAACGAAGCACAAGTTATTATTAGTAAGAAAACCAAACTGACCAGAATTGACAAACAAGGTTTTGGACTGTAGGAGTAACAACCAACCGAGGAGAACATCCGGGACTCCAATACATTACTTTTTGTGTGTTCCACGCGAGTTGTCTCGCTATCACAGCTCTTAGTATTTGCGAGGATTGTTCTTGGTCGAACTTCGCTTTGCTTCGAAGTTGGAGTAGTCGTCATGAAATAATCATCCCTAAAATGACTTACTGGGGAGTTTTTAGATCCCTCGTACCTCATACCAGCAAACTATGCTTCTAAGACGCTTTTCTAATGAAAATATTTGACTGGTAAACGCTTCATCTTTAAGTAAAATTGGTTTTGCCACTATTATTTTCCATGCAACTATTCAAGTACTGAAATTATCCCTTGTTGTTATACTTGAAATGTAATTGGCACACAGATAGATCATGTGATTTGGAGCGTGTTAACATGGAAGAAACAATAGGATACACAAAGATTTGGTGCTTTTTTTTTAACTTGTCAAGGCCACTTGAAAGAACAAACGGGGAAACTATCCAAAAAACTTTCAGAGAGATATCATAAAAGTGTTGATAAACGTCTCTCAAGTAAAGTCAAGAATGGACATTTTACTTGAAGAGAAATCTCTGGACTTAATAAGGTTGACCTAGCTTCGTTCTCTTACTTATTCATAAGAACCGTTTCAAAAAATGAAAAGCATTTATGCCAAGAGCGCATTTTCTGAATAGAAAGTACATCTACACAAACTAAACAGTTGCGTCATTCCTCCTTAATTACTGAAGCTCCCAAATAAAAAGTTTGCCGGTTACACGAGGTTACTTATTTTATTTTAAGTAATTTTGCAATACCAACTGTTTGTATGCAATGCTGACCGTTGGCATACATACATTTTTGCTATGAATGAACTGATTTCATTTTGTTGCGTTTTTCAGTATTTGTGTTAGTTCAGGTCTATAATTTTTTTAATTTAAACGACCCACTTATCGAAATCGTTCACAGACTAAATGGGGTCGCGTTGAAAAGGACAACTCAATACAAGAATATTTGGGTTTATTTGGATGCCATGCAATAAACGACAGAGACCTTCATTAGAGAGAAATTGCGACTCCGTTTTTGACGTATATTTCGACGGAATCACCAGAGTGTAGAATGCAGTAAAACCTACAGTCCCCTATATTCCACTTTAATTTCCGTTGAAAATATAATGGAAATGTGAAGACAATCTTTTCCTCTTAAAAGAAAGTCAAGAGTTGAACACTTTCATGGGAGACGTCTTACGGAATCGAAAAAAAAGCATCACTGAACTTGGCCACACTGAAGATTCTCCTCCAAACAAGCAAAGATTTTAACAGAAGGCAGTTTTTTAATTGTCTTTACTTCTTCAAATTAATCTCCGTCAAATGTCAGTATTAAAATGAATAGTAGCACTTGTACATGGGAAAGAGATATGATATCCATCTGTTCCGTCGAACAAAAGTCGAGAGTTTGGACATTTTCATCAGAAACGTCCAAGGAAACGAAAATGAGACACAACCGGAACTTGACCTCATCAAAGATCGTTTTTCTTCAGGCAAACAGTACAAAAGAAATGTTAACAAAAGAGATGTCTTACATTGCCTTTACCGGCGAAATGTCCGAACTAAAGACTTTTTCATCCATGGAATTATCGTACAAAGGGATGGAAATTTAATGACTATCTTTTCCGCCTAGCAAAAAAGTCGAGAGGTGATCATTTTCATCTGAAAAAGTCCACGGAATAGAAAGTAAAATATAGCTGAACTTGACCCCATTTAATTAAATATTTTAGTTCACAAACAGTGCCAAAAACAATTTAAAAATACGCATTAATTTATCTTGAACTGCCTAATTTTCTTTTCAGTGTCAAAAGGTTAGGTAACTTCAAAAAAAGCTCCGAGTAGGAACTGTCAGCCAAAGAATGGAATTGATCAGGTTCTATGATGGCAAAAAATATATTTAACAAAAATCCTGCAGTTGTAGCTTGTTTGGTCCGTTTCTTTCTCTCTTCAAAAAGCCGTGTCGGCAGTACTCGCAAACATGTCGTGCTTCACTAATCTCAAATCTTTTATTGCTTATATCTTTATTTACATCTTGTTGTCAAAATCGTATTACGCATAAGTTTAGCTGCTTTGGATATGTGAAAAGACTCCCAAATCCTTCGTATTTTTGGTAACTAAACGAACCTTGTGTGTTCAGTCAATGGAAGAGAAGCTCTCGCGTAACGAAGTCTTTATGCAGACCACCTATATTTGTACCTCCATCGTTACTTCAGTGTGTAAAATATGTTCAATTTTTTTGAGCATTTTAATCCCAAAAACAATTGCTAGAAATTTCGCAATCTGATTGGTTAATTTGCCGTTGTCGATAAGAGTCTAGACAACGCTGCTCGCGTCGACGGGTCACTAAATGCCTTTTTCATTTTCTTTGACATTGAAATGTGGTAAAAAACAAATGGAATGTGTTTTAGCGTTGGCTGTACTCTTATCGATAACGATATTCGTCATCACAGTTGTCAAAACGGTTGTGGACTCACTGCGCCTCATGAGTCCACAACACTTTGACCAATGTGGTGAGGAATATCGTTGTCCATAAGAGTGCACAGCGCTAAACAACATTCGCTTTTTTCAATACACATTATCCTTCAAATATGCAACTCTGCTGTAGGTAAAGTAACCTTCGTAATAGGTAGGGCTCAACATGTACCGACGCATACCTCAAAGGCGATTTGTCTATTTTGCAGAGATACGACAGGTTAGTTAATGAATGCCATGCAATAAACGACAGAGATCTTCATTAGAGAGAAATTGCGACTCCATTTTTGACGTATATTTCGACGGGAATCACCAGAGTGTAGAATGCAGTGAAACCTACAGTCCCCTATATTCAAGTTCGTATTTCTCTGTGCAAATGAGACTTTTAATAGCGGTGAGAAAGTCATTCCCAGCTACAACAAGGAGACTGGTTTAAGAACCAGTAACGTGACTCTGGTTTTTGAGTGTGATAATTGAGTAAGGCCACGTATGGGGCATTGAAATGAAAACGTTTGAGCAATTTCAAGCTTGTCTTTGAATAATCCTGTTATGTCATCAAAGGACGTTTGGCCCATTCCCCATATCATTATGTATTAGGAACTGAGGACATCTGAGTCCGTTACTGAAATCCTAAATGTGACCATTTAAATGCTCTCCTATGCTAGGTTCTGCTTGGACCTGTTACAGCATGTGACAAGCTGGACAATTTTACGTGAACTTCGATTTAATAAAGAGAAATGAAGAAATTTAACTGTGAGAAGAAGGTCGAGCACAACAACAAACAAAGACCTTCAAGTCACTATGGACACTCGGCTACTGTCACAGTGATCTTGACGCGACCAACGGAAAGCCCAACAATCCAGCTTTGTTAAGAAGCGTGGATAAAGCACTGTCGTTAGTACTGAAATTCAAAACTTCGTAAGACACTCAGATTGAAGGCCAGCGGTTTTCAAGAAAATCCGGTTGCCGAATGAGTTTCTTTTTCATTTTAGAGCGTACTAAGTCATCATGAACATCTGGTTGACAGACACTTGTCAAAACAATTAAGGCACGTTTCTCTTCAGGGGAAAGGTTGTTGCTTTGATTTCATTCGCAGTTGTTCACTAAAACCCATAAGGCAGACAAAATAGATAGATTTATTACACTATCAGACAACTATTTCAGGTGGGTCATTTCATGTTGTGCTTTTGGCTTCTTTTGTGCTTGAATGGCACTATTTAGCCTCGTGTAATCTGCGCAATTTCTGTTCTTATCTGAGCGTTGGTGAAAATGAGATGAACCAACTATTGAGGTTACAATTGCCACCGAACATCGGACCATTGTTTCGCGCTTCTTACTTTTGAGGTACCACAGCCTAACTTTTGAGTCTGTGCGAGGTCCAAAAGTGCATCCATTTGAATGAAAGCTACAGACTTCACTCTGATATGCGAAAGCTGAAGTCAGAGCAGCAACTCATTTTCCTACGCGGCTGTTTATTTGTAACTCTACAAGATTTTCTAACCTTCTGGTCTGTAAGAGAAAACCCAAGAAGACTCATTCGAATGAGGGCTGTAATTTTCTACGTTTCGGTTTTCTGTGATGTGAAAAAATTTTAGTACATGGATGAAATCCAAAACAGAAGTATGTACCGGTACATGCCAATTTTCGAATGCTACTGTACAGTGCGGAGTGTTAAACGTATTTGAGCTGCTTGTTTATCTGAGGTAATTTAAAGTTGTAACCTTTAGTTTAAAGCTCTAGATGAAATCTACACTTGACAGAACGAATGTTTATTCAGTTTAACTTAATAATGGCATTCCAGTAGTTACGGCGGTCTTCAGATTTGGATTGATCACACTTAACCGAACCAAGTCTTGCATCTTCATGACGAAACCAACAACCTTACGTGGTTGAAATTGTTCGGTACTCTCCTTGGGTAAATGAAGTTAGCAAGTGTTCTAATAGTATCTTTTATTTGCCGGTAGATCAATATTCTTGTTTGCTTCGAAGCCAAGAACACTGAACACTGATCAATGGTCAGCCGTTTTTGGACGATCAGAAAATTTCTTCTGGGTACGGTAAGGTATTGTTTTACTTGTTCTACTTTGCCGATACTTTTTATATCATGTATATCCTTAATCAGCAGACCGTTAATACGTTTTGTACTGAATTTTAAGGTCGTGTTCGGGCAAAGCCTGGTGGTAAGGCTCAAAAGCAATTTTGAAGCTAAACTCACTAGATAGACTATGCCAGCAAGAGCCGTGTATGACGTGATGTGGCTATATTAATTTCAAATGACTCCTATGATTCATGATCGGTACCTCCTTAAAGCATTACAGTTGTGATCTTCGCTCGGTACGAAGATAAGATTAGACAGTACATTTCAACTGTTAACTTTGATCTTGGTACTTGTATACCGGGAAAGAAGTAACGATACTGAACTCGATAGACCAACTGACGGATTTTCAGAATGTGTCCTCGTATAATCCAAATTTTATTTTTTCCCTGTTTCACATGAAACATTATTTTCTGTTTTGAGTTTCATTCTACTTCTTCAATTTCTATCAACTTCAAAGCCGTTTATCGAAAATTGCTCCTTTAAATTATAATTTATTGAACAGAAAGGATCTGAAGGACTACATGTTTTGCCTCCTAAGGATGCCATAGATGATCTGGAGTGATAAATAATAAAGTTTCACAATGTTCAGCGGAATTTTGTTAAGACAAAGGAAAAAATATTTTCTTTGATCATCTTGTCAAATCAGAGAAAATGGCTTTTGATCACCAGAGGACCTGCAAATGCTGACGAAACAGCTGATAAAAATCAAATTTAAAATCTGAGGATGGTTGGGTACTTACAACAAAGAAACTTCGATTGAAATTGAGCAACATCAGCAATGCTCGTGAAGTTTAGTTTGTTTGCAAATAGAACCACGACTGAATTTTTTCGTTATAGTAAAATCGTAGATGCAGTGCTCATTGCTGTAGCATACTTTATTCATTGTGAAATTTTATTCATTCAGTGTTCGTGCAGTGTCCCGGCGATATCAGGTGGCGATATGGTAAATGATTTGCAGCGAGCGTCACTCTGTAACCTTAGATCGAAGACTTGTCACTGATACTGAAAATCATATCAGTGCAGGCCAGTCAGCCCTAGATGTGAATTAAGAAAGAATTTGATTAGTTCCACACTTAGTACGAAGATAAGGTTAGACAGTACATTTGGACCGTACACTTTTGATCTTGGTACGCATATACTGGGAAAGAAGTAGCGATTTATTGATACTGAACTATAGACCAGCTGAGGGTTTTTAGAATTTATAGAATGTCTCGGTAGATTCCTTAAAGATCACAGGATCCCACCGATGTTATCGCGGAATTGGAATTGCCCCTTTTTGTTTTCTTTTTTTTTTTAGGTCTTGCCTTGTTTTTGTTTTCGGATACTTGTTGAGTTAAATTAATCGGCAAAATGTTGTCGCAAAGTTGCTGGAGAATTCTTTTTTTGCATAAAGACAGAAAACTAAACTAAAATGAAACAGAGAATATTCACGTAACAAAATAAAGACCGACCCTTGTTTACAAAGTATGTTGAAGTTCAATATGTTAGGTATTCGAGTACGGTATTTGATTTGTTGAGGGATTTGAACCTTTATATTGTAATTGACAGGATAATAAGGAGATATTGTCAGGCCAGGGAAAGTTAACCCTGGCATCGATTATTTGAAATGAGGCTTTTAATCCAGCGAAATCAGTATCATCCGCAGCAATGTCACGATTCCTTTGGTAAACAATAAATGAAATCGTAAACCAACTGGGTTTGTCATACTTAGACTGTAATTACTCGTTGTAATTATGAATAATGACGTTAAGATTACTCAAAATATGTGTTAAAACAATTGATTTCTGTCTGCTTCTTTGTACCTTGGGCCGCATTTTTTGCCTATGAAAAGAATGCTACAGCAAAAACATGTCACGAAATGATTCATAAGCCTCAAGTCTTGTAGTTGCCTTCATTCTTCTCAATAATATAATACGAATTCTGCTAATTGTGGATCATTTCCTTTGACTGAATTAGTTTCAAAACTTGCCCAGGATTATGGATTATTTGCAACATCTTACCCAGGATAACGAATTATTCAGACCCTTCCTAACAGGGCCTCAGATATAGACCTTTGAAATATTTGACCACAAGATAAGTACACGAGTGGCCAAGACTGTCCCGAGGTTTATGGAGTGGCGGTAGTATGCTTGGCACCCAAACATCTCAGTTGCTGAGGTCATGACAAAAATTTTGTTTCTGTTGGTTCTTCAACCAGGCAGAAATAGAAACCAATAAAGTAAATTGTTTCTTTCGTGGTATTTAAAGTTAAACCACACCGCTAGATTAAAATAGGAAAGAATATTTAGTTTTCTCGACCTAACGATAGCATCCGCAAGGTCATCATCTGAGTCACAACTGCCGGCTAGAGAGAGTGCGCTCGGATTTTCGAAACTGAAACGTGGCCTAAAAGATTCGCAATGGGGAAAGAAAGCTCGTATTTGCTGTTTTTGGCAGTCAAAAACGTCAGCTACAACTTTCGGAAAGAAAATAGTTCCCTAGAAAGTTCGTAGAAAGTTCATTTCAAATAACAGATTTTTTCCCCAATATTTTCGGGCATTTAAACATGATTTCAGCTGAGAAAACCGAAAAGATCAAATTCTTTTAGCTAACGCAAACATCATTTTAAACAGACTTCAAACACCATAAAGTACTTAAAATGCCTTTCTTTAGGTTTGGCTGATTTGACTTGTTGGGTGCCCCTGAAATATTATTTGTGTGTCTAGTCAACCGTGGATCAAACCAACGGAAACGACTGTCGTCCAGTAGAAAGCAACTGACTCACAATTATTTATGTGGGATGTGTCATCAATTTTAAACTGTGTGTCGTTATGTCACAAAATATGCTTTTGAGATGAATGTTAGTTTGCATCGTTTTCTGTTTCTCTTGTTCCTGAGAGGATTAAGACTTCACAGTAAAAACTAGCAACCCACGATAGTTTGTTGGAGCCATTAGCTCTTTTAACTGTTATATAATTTCGTTCTCCTCGACCGCTACCGCTTCTAGCCGTGATGAAAGGTGAAAGATACCCGACTTGTACAAAATGCTTATAATGTCCCATTCTATTTCGCCATTTAGCTACAAGCCAATGGCACCATAGAATCTCATTCAAGACTTCGACTCAAGGTGAGTCTCGTTTAACTGTATATTTTATGGAATAAATATTACGTTTAGCGGCTCAAAAGAGAGTCAGTGGATTGCAGTTTATTTCTTTACATTTTGTTTCCTTACAGAACGCTAATATGACGGCCTGAATATGCCGACGGATATCATCGTTTCGGAACCACAATAATCCTCTGAAGGACACAACATATCACATGAACTGGATTTAGCAACACAACAAGATATTTTTAAACTGAGACTGATAATTTTCAGCATGGAAACTCAGTGAATTGGACACCACTTGGATTCTAAATCGGGAGGTTTCCTTTCTGATCTGCATGGGTTGTTAGATGATGAGCACAGAACACAAATAAATCATCATTTAAGTTAAGGCTGGGTGGTACGTTTTCATTATAAACAACAACTGTAAATCAAACCAAATCCATGACCCTGGATGTCTGATGGAACTAAGTTCACATGTTACGCATTAATGTTCTTTGTGTGTAAAGCAACATATGTAACAGCTAATAAGAAACTTTTTCCCGTACGTTTAAACGACAGGTTCGCTTCTACTCATTGTTCTTCAGTTGGTCTTATTTATGTCAGTTAAGGCCGGACATTGAAGAATCGTAAAATTAATACCAAATCTAAATCAGTCAGGCACTGCATTTCAAAATCTGTGGCAATTCCTTTATTAACGTAGTCTTTAGTCTTACTACAGGATGAACTTAGGCCAAATTAAAACACTGAAAAGCTTTAGATGAGGCTTTCAAGTTGGAGTCAGTCAGAAGCAATATACACTTAGATTTATCCGGTAAGCGATAATGCACGTCATACATTTGTATTTCTATCATATTTTATAACCTTACTTTAAATCTACACCAGCTTCAGTTAGTTTGCTCATTTCAATGAGTGCGGCGCTATTAACGATCGTTTCCTTTCTACGTTGACGTCTACACTACATAACAAACCCTCTAAAACGGAAAGAGTTTGGTCCTCCATGTATAAACCCATGAGTCGATTTTTTACGCTGAGTAATTCAAACATGCAAAGTCGAGTTGGTTTAAAACCACGACTCAGAGCTGACACTTACAGCCAGTAACACTTGCATTCTTTAACGATCATATCCTCAAAAGTGCTAATCACAAACCCGCCGCTGCTTGTGCAATTAATGAGGCCAATCGACCTCAACTTGGTGGGAACTCAGCAGGGTTCGCTAGCGCTGGTGGTCTCCTTCATCTGACTAGCCAAGGCTGTGAGTATCGAGTGGTTGACGGATTTTTCTCTTCTCTGTTAAGCAGCTTTTGCCGGAACACTGATATGCATTGAAGGATCTGGGATAAACGATCCTCACTCGGTTACTGAGATCTTTGGAGTTGAAAATCGTATCTTCTTTTCTATAGCCTATGTTACTTTTGACTTTCTAAGCTGGAGAACGTATCTGGCGCCTGGCTGTGTCATCTCAGTATGGACTTTTATTGCTGTCACGTTCAAATGAAGGAAAGCCAAGTGGCTCATGGACGGCTTCAATGCACACAACAATCCAGACCCTCGGAACATGTACATGATCAACGATTTCAGACTCGTTCCCGTCCCCAACTTTGATGAACAGCTTGAACCAAAAAGAAGCGTACTTACTCGAGCATTCCACTAATTTAACATCTCTGTGGCAGGATGATGCAACCAGCCAGACGTACTGGAAGAGAGGTTTCGGGAAGATACTTTCGTACCTTTTCCCGAAGCGTACGTCGATACCGTCCGCTCGTGTACTGCAAAGTTGTAAAAAACTCGCCTGTAGCTTGATCCCTTGGGAAACTGAGAAAGATTTTTCTTTCAACGATCTTTGCTTTCTATCGGGACACCTAATTCCCTCTTCTGTGCAAAACGTTTCTGCTGTTTTCATTTTCCCTTATCATGTATTAGTGTGAGAAAATGAGCGTTGTATCAATCCCAGCCGAAGCAATGAGACGATGGAACTTCATTACGTGTTGTACATTTAACATCGCACTTCACCGGTGAAACAGCCATTACAGTATTACATAGCATACATAGTAGTACATAGCGCGCGTCAGTCACTATGACATATTTCTCAAAATTCCAACGGCCGTGCCTCCATAAGATCAGACTAACCCGGAGTTTGCACCAAAATGGAAGAAAATGATGAAATTGAAATTAGAATTAAATTTTTAGCCCCCCGAAAGAAGAGCATGCGCAGGCAGTGAGATCAGTAGACTGGTGCGTTTTGATTTTGTAATCGCATGCTTGAGGCCGAGAGCAATTGTTGTACAAGGACTCATCAGTGCGATTACGTGTTCATCGCATTATTCGCGTAGGCCAAACTTTTCTTAAGCAAACAGAGTAAACAAGGCTCGCAGGCAAAACAAGCGCCCAAAATGAGAATAGACGATTGTTAGTTACATCGATTTGAGAGTCAAATACGAGTTTCATTCGTGAACGTATGAAGAGACAACGATTAAACCAAATGTTGAGCGTCAAGTAATTTGATTCACCAAAGTTGTAGAGGTTTCTACCACTTGAAAACACGCGTCCGTAAAATAGCAAACGGTTGTCCAAAGAACGAATTTGCGGTGTAACTTCTTCCACCGAGTTTGGCCAGCTACTTTCTGCCATTATTGGTATACTATTCTGTGTTCTTTTTTTTTAAATCTAATTCAAAGAAGCAAATTGCCATTGTCAATTTCAGATGAAATGTTGTCGTTCAGACCATACCGTGATTGTGGCGTGTTTCCAAACGGCCAATAAGAACATTTGTTTTTCTGTACAGAAAATAGAAAGAATTTTGTAATCAGTCGTAGTTAAAACTTGCTTTCCCCGAACTTCTTTGTTGTCACAATGTTATAAAAGGATTGGTTAATTCTTTTAGCCCCGCGTATATCGAGTTATTGATTCAGTTAGGAAGATTGGAGGACAGAGCCTTAAGCCTTGTTTTCTAATCTAATGCGTTGCGAAGTGTTTTCGCAGCAAAACATGAATGGTAAGTCATCCAGTCCACTCATGAAGTATTTGTATAATAGACCTTTATACTATTGAAATGTACAATAACGAAAGAAAATTAACTATACCGATATCAGGCCTTGTTAGGCTTTTAGGATTATAAAATACGAATTCTGGTTGACCGGTAATTATGGATTATTTGCGTTGCATGACCTAGTTTCAAAATTTTCCCAGGATTATGGATTATTTGCAACATCTTACCCAGGATAACGGATTATTCAGAGCCTTCCTAACAGGGCCTCAGATATAGACCTTCGACATATTTGACCACAAGATAAGTACATGAGTAGCCAAGACTGTCCCCAAGTTTATGGAGTTGCGGTAGTATGCTTGGAACCCAAACATCTCAGTTGCTGAGGTCATGACAAAATTATTGTTTCTGTTGGGTCTTCTTCATCTGAGTAACAACTGCACAGCTAAAAAGATGCCTCAGGAAGCTGCAATCTTGTGTGATGATAACCGGCCCTTTCACATAAAAGAGTCCTAAGGGGCAACAAAGTCAGTACCGTGCAGTCGCTGTCCTACGGCCCAAGTTAATTACTGCTTTGGATATGTTGTCTTCTGTGACCGACGGAAACGAATGTCGTCCAGGAGAAAGCAACTGACTCACAATAATTTATGTGGGATGTGTCATCAATTATAAACGGTGTGTCGTTATGTCACAAAATATGCTTTTGAGATGAATGTTAGTTTGCATCGTTTTCTGTTTCTCTTGTCCCTGAGAAGAATAAAACTTCACAGTAATAATTGCCAACATACGATAGTTTGTTGGAACCATTAGCTCTTTCAACTGCCTTTCGTTTCTTCGATCGATTCTTAATTTAAAACCGCCATCTCTACACATTATTATGCATCGAAGGTGCTACTCTAGTAAAGAAGATTGTAACCAATTTTCCCATTTTATTGTCCATTAATTTGCCGTTAAAAAGGACTTCATAGATCGATTTCGTTATATAATTTCGTTCTCCTCGACCGCTAACACTTCCAGCCTTAATGAAAAGTGCAAGAAACCCGAATTGTACAAAATGCTTATGATATCCCATTATATTTCGCCATTTATTTCGAAACCAATGGCTTAATAGAATCTCAGTCAAGACTTCCACTTAACGGGCAAGTCTCGTTTAACGGTGCATTTCATGGAATAAATTATTACGTATAGCGGCTTTAAAGAGAGTCAGTCGATTACAGTTTATTTCTTTACATTTTGTTTGCTTACAGAACGCCAATATGACGTCCTGAATATGCCGACGGAGATCATCGTTTCGTATCCACAATAATCCGGCCTGAGGCGGACACATATAACATGAAATGGATTAGCAACACAACAAGATATTTAACTGAGACTGATAGTTTTCAGCATGGAAACTCAGTGAATCGGACACCACTTGATTCGAAATCTGGAGGTTTCCTATCTGATCTGCATGGGTTGTTAGATGATGAGCAAAGACAACCAACACAAGAACATTTAAGTTGAGACTGGGTGGTCCGTTTTCATTATAAACAACAAATATAAATCAAACCAAATCCATGACCCTGGATGTCTGATGGAACTAAGTTCACATGTTACGTATTAATGTTCTTTGTCTGTAAAGCAACATATGTAACAGCTAATAAGAAACTTTTTCCCGTACGTTTAAACGACAGGTTCGCTTCTACTCATTGTTCTTCAGTTGGTCTTATTTATGTCAGTTAAGGCCGGACATTGAAGAATCGTAAAATTAATACCAAATCTAAATCAGTCAGGCACTGCATTTCAAAATCTGTGGCAATTCCTTTATTAACGTAGTCTTTAGTCTTACTACAGGATGAGCTTAGACCAAATCAAAACACTGAAAAGCTTTAGACGATGCTTTCAAGTTGGAGTCAGTCAGAAGCAATATACACTTACACTTATCCGGTAAGCGATAATGCGCGTTATACATTTCTATTTCTATCAGCTTTTATAACCTTAGTCTAGATCTACACCAGCTTCAGTTAGTTTCAGTGCTCATTTTAATTAGCTCGGCGCTATAAATGATTGTTTCCTTTCTACTTTGACGTCTTTAGAGTTACCTTAATCAAAAGATCAAAAGTATTGCATCTGCACTACATAACAAACTCTCTAAATCGGAAAGAGTTTGGTCCACCATGTATAAACCCATGAGTCGATTATGCTGAGTATTTCAAACATGCAAAGTCGAGTTGGTTTAAAACTACGACACTTACTGTCAGTAACACTTGCATTCTTCAACCATCATTGATCCTCAGAAGTGCTAATCACAAACCCGCCGCTGCTTGTGCTATGAATGAGGCTAATCGACCTCAACTTGGTGGGAACACAGCAGGGTTCGCAAGCGCTGGGTCCTGAGTATTGAGTGGTTGACGGATTTTCTTTTCTCTGTTAGGCAGCATTTGCCGGAACACTGGTATGCATTGAAGGACTGATCTGGGATAAACGATCTTCACTCGATTACTGAGATCTTTGGAGTTGAAAATCGTGTCTTCTTTTCTACAACCTATGTTGCTTTTGACTTTCTAAGCTAAAGAACTTATCTGGCGCCTGGCTCTGTCATCTCAATATGGACTTTTATCGCTGTCACGAGCAAATGAAGGAAAGCCGAGTGGCTCATGGACGGCTTCAATACACACAACAATCCAGACCCTCGGAATTTGCACATGATCAACAATTTCAGACTCGTTCCCGCCCCCAACTTCGATGAACATCTTGAACCAAAAAGAAGCGTTTACTCGAACATTCCACTAAATTTAACATCTCTGTGGCAGGATGGTGCAACCAGCCAGACGTACTGGAAGAGAGGTTTCGGGAAGATACTTTCGTACCTTTTCCCGAAGCGAACGTCGATACCGTCAGCTCGTTTACTGCAAAGTTGAAGTGAGAAAGATTTTTTTTTTCAATGATCTATGCTTTCTATCGGGACATCTAATCCCCTCGGTTGTGCAAAATGTTTGTGCTGTTTTCATTTTCCCTTATCATGTATTAGTGTGAGAAAATGAACGTTGTATGGAGCCCAGCCAAAGCAATGAGACGATGGAATTTCATTACGAGTTGTACAGAATACATGACACTTTACCGACGAAACAGCCATTACAGTATTATAACTTAGCGCGCGTCAGTCACTATGGCATATTTCTCAAAATACCAACGGCCGTGCCTCCATAAGATCAGACTAATCCGGGTTTTCGGCACTTTAGTTTCTACAAAGTTTGCCCCAAAATGGAAGAAAATGATGAAATTAAAATCAGAATTAAATTTTTAGCCCCCCGAAAGAAGAGCAAGCGCAGGCAGTGGATCAGTAGACTGGTGCGTTTTGATTTTGTAATCGCATGCTTGAGGCCGAGAGCAATTGTTGTACAAGGACTCATCAGTGCGATTACGTGTTCATCGCATTATTCGCGTAGGCCAAACTTTTCTTAAGCAAACAGAGTAAACAAGGCTCGCAGGCAAAACAAGCGCCCAAAATGAGAATAGACGATTGTTAGTTACATCGATTTGAGAGTCAAATACGAGTTTCATTCGTGAACGTATGAAGAGACAACGATTAAACCAAATGTTGAGCGTCAAGTAATTTGATTCACCAAAGTTGTAGAGGTTTCTACCACTTGAAAACACGCGTCCGTAAAATAGCAAACGGTTGTCCAAAGAACGAATTTGCGGTGTAACTTCTTCCACCGAGTTTGGCCAGCTACTTTCTGCCATTATTGGTATACTATTCTGTGTTCTTTTTTTTTAAATCTAATTCAAAGAAGCAAATTGCCATTGTCAATTTCAGATGAAATGTTGTCGTTCAGACCATACCGTGATTGTGGCGTGTTTCCAAACGGCCAATAAGAACATTTGTTTTTCTGTACAGAAAATAGAAAGAATTTTGTAATCAGTCGTAGTTAAAACTTGCTTTCCCCGAACTTCTTTGTTGTCACAATGTTATAAAAGGATTGGTTAATTCTTTTAGCCCCGCGTATATCGAGTTATTGATTCAGTTAGGAAGATTGGAGGACAGAGCCTTAAGCCTTGTTTTCTAATCTAATGCGTTGCGAAGTGTTTTCGCAGCAAAACATGAATGGTAAGTCATCCAGTCCACTCATGAAGTATTTGTATAATAGACCTTTATACTATTGAAATGTACAATAACGAAAGAAAATTAACTATACCGATATCAGGCCTTGTTAGGCTTTTAGGATTATAAAATACGAATTCTGGTTGACCGGTAATTATGGATTATTTGCGTTGCATGACCTAGTTTCAAAATTTTCCCAGGATTATGGATTATTTGCAACATCTTACCCAGGATAACGGATTATTCAGAGCCTTCCTAACAGGGCCTCAGATATAGACCTTCGACATATTTGACCACAAGATAAGTACATGAGTAGCCAAGACTGTCCCCAAGTTTATGGAGTTGCGGTAGTATGCTTGGAACCCAAACATCTCAGTTGCTGAGGTCATGACAAAATTATTGTTTCTGTTGGGTCTTCTTCATCTGAGTAACAACTGCACAGCTAAAAAGATGCCTCAGGAAGCTGCAATCTTGTGTGATGATAACCGGCCCTTTCACATAAAAGAGTCCTAAGGGGCAACAAAGTCAGTACCGTGCAGTCGCTGTCCTACGGCCCAAGTTAATTACTGCTTTGGATATGTTGTCTTCTGTGACCGACGGAAACGAATGTCGTCCAGGAGAAAGCAACTGACTCACAATAATTTATGTGGGATGTGTCATCAATTATAAACTGTGTGTCGTTATGTCACAAAATATGCTTTTGAGATGAATGTTAGTTTGCATCGTTTTCTGTTTCTCTTGTCCCTGAGAAGAATAAAACTTCACAGTAATAATTGCCAACATACGATAGTTTGTTGGAACCATTAGCTCTTTCAACTGCCTTTCGTTTCTTCGATCGATTCTTAATTTAAAACCGCCATCTCTACACATTATTATGCATCGAAGGTGCTACTCTAGTAAAGAAGATTGTAACCAATTTTCCCATTTTATTGTCCATTAATTTGCCGTTAAAAAGGACTTCATAGATCGATTTCGTTATATAATTTCGTTCTCCTCGACCGCTAACACTTCCAGCCTTAATGAAAAGTGCAAGAAACCCGAATTGTACAAAATGCTTATGATATCCCATTATATTTCGCCATTTATTTCGAAACCAATGGCTTAATAGAATCTCAGTCAAGACTTCCACTTAACGGGCAAGTCTCGTTTAACGGTGCATTTCATGGAATAAATTATTACGTATAGCGGCTTTAAAGAGAGTCAGTCGATTACAGTTTATTTCTTTACATTTTGTTTGCTTACAGAACGCCAATATGACGTCCTGAATATGCCGACGGAGATCATCGTTTCGTATCCACAATAATCCGGCCTGAGGCGGACACATATAACATGAAATGGATTAGCAACACAACAAGATATTTAACTGAGACTGATAGTTTTCAGCATGGAAACTCAGTGAATCGGACACCACTTGATTCGAAATCTGGAGGTTTCCTATCTGATCTGCATGGGTTGTTAGATGATGAGCAAAGACAACCAACACAAGAACATTTAAGTTGAGACTGGGTGGTCCGTTTTCATTATAAACAACAAATATAAATCAAACCAAATCCATGACCCTGGATGTCTGATGGAACTAAGTTCACATGTTACGTATTAATGTTCTTTGTCTGTAAAGCAACATATGTAACAGCTAATAAGAAACTTTTTCCCGTACGTTTAAACGACAGGTTCGCTTCTACTCATTGTTCTTCAGTTGGTCTTATTTATGTCAGTTAAGGCCGGACATTGAAGAATCGTAAAATTAATACCAAATCTAAATCAGTCAGGCACTGCATTTCAAAATCTGTGGCAATTCCTTTATTAACGTAGTCTTTAGTCTTACTACAGGATGAGCTTAGACCAAATCAAAACACTGAAAAGCTTTAGACGATGCTTTCAAGTTGGAGTCAGTCAGAAGCAATATACACTTACACTTATCCGGTAAGCGATAATGCGCGTTATACATTTCTATTTCTATCAGCTTTTATAACCTTAGTCTAGATCTACACCAGCTTCAGTTAGTTTCAGTGCTCATTTTAATTAGCTCGGCGCTATAAATGATTGTTTCCTTTCTACTTTGACGTCTTTAGAGTTACCTTAATCAAAAGATCAAAAGTATTGCATCTGCACTACATAACAAACTCTCTAAATCGGAAAGAGTTTGGTCCACCATGTATAAACCCATGAGTCGATTATGCTGAGTATTTCAAACATGCAAAGTCGAGTTGGTTTAAAACTACGACACTTACTGTCAGTAACACTTGCATTCTTCAACCATCATTGATCCTCAGAAGTGCTAATCACAAACCCGCCGCTGCTTGTGCTATGAATGAGGCTAATCGACCTCAACTTGGTGGGAACACAGCAGGGTTCGCAAGCGCTGGGTCCTGAGTATTGAGTGGTTGACGGATTTTCTTTTCTCTGTTAGGCAGCATTTGCCGGAACACTGGTATGCATTGAAGGACTGATCTGGGATAAACGATCTTCACTCGATTACTGAGATCTTTGGAGTTGAAAATCGTGTCTTCTTTTCTACAACCTATGTTGCTTTTGACTTTCTAAGCTAAAGAACTTATCTGGCGCCTGGCTCTGTCATCTCAATACGGACTTTTATCGCTGTCACGAGCAAATGAAGGAAAGCCGAGTGGCTCATGGACGGCTTCAATACACACAACAATCCAGACCCTCGGAATTTGCACATGATCAACAATTTCAGACTCGTTCCCGCCCCCAACTTCGATGAACATCTTGAACCAAAAAGAAGCGTTTACTCGAACATTCCACTAAATTTAACATCTCTGTGGCAGGATGGTGCAACCAGCCAGACGTACTGGAAGAGAGGTTTCGGGAAGATACTTTCGTACCTTTTCCCGAAGCGAACGTCGATACCGTCAGCTCGTTTACTGCAAAGTTGAAGTGAGAAAGATTTTTTTTTTCAATGATCTATGCTTTCTATCGGGACATCTAATCCCCTCGGTTGTGCAAAATGTTTGTGCTGTTTTCATTTTCCCTTATCATGTATTAGTGTGAGAAAATGAACGTTGTATGGAGCCCAGCCAAAGCAATGAGACGATGGAATTTCATTACGAGTTGTACAGAATACATGACACTTTACCGACGAAACAGCCATTACAGTATTATAACTTAGCGCGCGTCAGTCACTATGGCATATTTCTCAAAATACCAACGGCCGTGCCTCCATAAGATCAGACTAATCCGGGTTTTCGGCGCTTTAGTTTCTACAAAGTTTGCCCCAAAATGGAAGAAAATGATGAAATTAAAATCAGAATTAAATTTTTAGCCCCCCGAAAGAAGAGCAAGCGCAGGCAGTGGTATCAGTAGACTGGTGCGTTTTGATTTTGTAATCGCATGCTTGAGGCCGAGAGCAATTGTTGTACAAGGACTCATCAGTGCGATTACGTGTTCATCGCATTATTCGCGTAGGCCAAACTTTTCTTAAGCAAACAGAGTAAACAAGGCTCGCAGGCAAAACAAGCGCCCAAAATGAGAATAGACGATTGTTAGTTACATCGATTTGAGAGTCAAATACGAGTTTCATTCGTGAACGTATGAAGAGACAACGATTAAACCAAATGTTGAGCGTCAAGTAATTTGATTCACCAAAGTTGTAGAGGTTTCTACCACTTGAAAACACGCGTCCGTAAAATAGCAAACGGTTGTCCAAAGAACGAATTTGCGGTGTAACTTCTTCCACCGAGTTTGGCCAGCTACTTTCTGCCATTATTGGTATACTATTCTGTGTTCTTTTTTTTTAATCTAATTCAAAGAAGCAAATTGCCATTGTCAATTTCAGATGAAATGTTGTCGTTCAGACCATACCGTGATTGTGGCGTGTTTACAAACGCCCAATAAGAACATTTGTTTTTCTGTACAAAAATTAGAGAGAATTTCGTAATCAGTCGTAGATAAAACTTGCTTTCTTCGCACTTCTTTGTTGTCACTATGTTATAGTTGTTTCGTACTTTTTTAAGTCTTCTTGTTGCCTCCATTCTTGTCAATAATTTCTCCGTTTTCAAATCTAATGAGTTGCGAAGTGTTTTCGCAACAAAACATGGATGGTGAGTCATCCAGTCCACTCATGAAGTATTTGTATAATAGACCTTTATACTGTTGAAATGTACAATAACGAAAGAAAATCAGCTATACAGATATCAGGCCTTGTTAGGCCTTTAGGATTATAAAATACGAATTCTGGTTGACCGCTAATTATGGATTATTTGCGTTGCTTTAATTAGTTTTAAAACTTGCCAAGGATTATAGATTATTTCCAACATCTTACCCACTGTAACGGATCATTCAGACCATTCCTAACAGGGCCTCAGATATAGACTTTTGAAATGTGTGACCACAAGATAAGTACATGAGTAGCCAAGACTGTCCCGAGGTTTATGGACTGGCGGTAGTATGCTTGGCACCCAAACATCTCGATTGTTGAGGTCATGGCAAAATTATTGTTTCTGTTTGGTCTTCAATGAGGCAGAAATGAAACCAATAAAGTGATTTTTTTTTTCTATCGTGGTATTTAAAGTTAAGCCACACCACTACATTAAAATGGGAAAGCTGAATATTTAGCTTTCTCGACCGGACGATGGCATCCGCAAGGTCATCATCTGAGTCACAACTGCACAGTTACAAAGACGCCTCAGGAAGCTGCAATCTTGTGTGATGGTAACCGGCCCTTTCACATGCAACATTCCTAACGGCAACAAAGTCAGTACTATGCAGTCGCTGTCCTACGGTCCAAGTGAATTACTGTTTTGGATATTTTTTTTAACTTCGCTGTGAATTGTCTTCTGTAACCAACGGAAACGAATGTCGTCCAGAAGAAAGCAACTGCCTCACAATTATATTTATGTGGGATGTGTCATCAACTTTAAGCTGTGTGCTGTCGTTATGTCACAAAATATGCTTTTGAGATGAATGTTAGTTTGCATCGTTTTCTGTTCCTCTTGTCACTGAGAGGAAAAAACCTTCACAGTAACAACTGCCAACCCACGATAGTCTGTTGGAGCCATTACTTCTTTTAACTGCGTTTTGTTTCTTCGGTCGATTGTTAATTTATAAGCGACATCTATAATTTCGTTCTCCTCGACCGCTAACGCTTCTAGCCGTGATGAAAGGTGCAAGAAACCCGAATTGTACAAAATGCTTATAATATCCCATTCTATTTCGCCATTTAGCTCCACACCAATGGCTTCATAGAATCTCTGTCACGACTTCGACTTAAGGGAAGTCTCGTTTAACTGTATATTTTATGGAATAAATTATTACGTATAGCGGCTGAAAAGAGGGTCAGTCGATTGCAGTTAACTTTTGTACATTTTATTTGCTTACAGAACGCTAATATGATGGCCTGAAAATGTCGACGGAGATCATCGTTTCGTATCCACAATAATCCTGTGAAAGACACAACATATCACATCAACTGGTTTAGCAACACAACAAGATATTTAACTGAGACTGGTAGTTTTCAGCATGGAAAATCAGTGAATCGGACACCACTTGATTCGAAATCTGGAGGTTTCCTTTCTGATCTGGGTTGTTAGATGATGAGCACAGACAACAAATTCAAGAACATTTAAGTTAAGACAGGGTGGTACGTTTTCATTATAAACAACAATTGTAAATCAATCCTTGAGGGTCTGTAAAGCAAAAGAAACTGTTTCCTTTTAAACGAGCGGTTCGTTTCTAGTCATTGTTCTTCAGTTGGTCTGAGCATTTATTTACATCAGTTAACGGCCGGACATTTAAGAATCGTGAAACTAACACCAAATATAAATAAGACAAGCACTACATTTCAAAAGCTGTGGCAATTCCTTTATTAACGTGGTCTTTAGTCTTACTACAGGATAAACTTAGGCCAAATTCTAGTAAAACATTGAAAAGCTTTAGATGAGGCTTTCAAGTCGAAGTCAGTCAGAAACAATATACACTTAGACTTATCCGGTAAGCAATAATGCACGTTTGTATTTCTTAATCTACACCAGCTCCAGTTAGTTTGCTCATTTCAATGACCGCGGCGCTATTAACGATCGTTTCCTTTCTACGTTGACGTCTTTAAAGTTTCCTTAATCAAAAGATCAAAAGTATTGCATCTACACTACATAACAAACCCTCTAAAACGAAAAGAGTTTGGTCCACCATGTATAAACCCATGAGTCGATTATGCTGAGTATTTCAAACATGCAAAGTCGAGTTGATTTAAAACCACGATTCAGAGCCGACACTTACTGTCAGTAACACTTGCATTCTTCAACGATCATATCCTCAAAAGTGCTAATCACAAACCCGCCGCTGCTTGTGCTATGAATGAGGCCAATCGACCTCAGCTTCGTGGGAACACAGCAGGGTTCACCAACGCTGGTGGCCTCCTTCTTCTGACTAACCAAGGCCCTGAGTATCGAGTGGTTGACGAATTTTCTTTTCTCTGTTAGGTAGCATTTGCCGGAACACTGATATGCATTGAAGGATCTGGGATAAACGATCTTCACACGGTTACTGAGATCTGTGGAGTTGACAATCATGTCTATCTTTCTGCAGCCTTTGTTGCTTTTGTCTTTCTCAGCTGGGGGACTTATCTGGCGCCTGGCTCTGTCATCTGAGTATGGACTTCCATCGCTGTCTCGAGCAAGTGGAGGAAAGCCGAGTGGCTCTTGGACGGCATCAATGCACACAACAATCCAGACCCTTGGAACTTGCTCATGTTCAACGATTTCAGACTCGTTCCCGTCCCCAACTTTGATGAACAGCTTGAACCGAAAAGAAGCGTCTACTCGAGCATTCCACTGATTTAACGTCTCTGTGGCAGGAAGGTGCAACCAGCCAGACGTATTGGAAGAGAGGTTTCGGTGAAACACTTTCTTACGTGTTCCCTTAGCGTAGATCGATACCGTCAGCTCGTTTGCTGCAAACTGTTTTGTGGAGAGGAAGAAATCGGCCTTCCGAACAGGTTGCGACGGCGTTCTCAAAGCCGAGGGTATATAAAACTCGCCTGTAGCTTGATCCCCTGCGAAAGTGAGAAAGATTTTTTTTTTCAATGATCTATACTTTCTATCGGGACACTTTATTGACCCTCGGTTGTGCAAAAAGTTTGAGCTGTTTTCATTTTCCCTTAACATGTATTAGTGCGGTGGCAACGAAATGAGCGTCGCATGGAGTCCAGTCGAAGCCATGAGTCGATTGAACAGCCATTACAGTATTATAACATAGCGCGCGTCAGTCACTATGGTATATTTCTCAACATACCAACGTCCTTGCGTCCATAAGATCAGACAAACTTGGGTTTTCAGGGCTTTAGTTTAATCTACAAAGTTTCCCCCAAAATAGAAGAAAATAATGAAATTGAAATTGAGATTACAATGAGGTTTTAGCCCCCGAAAGAAGAGCTCGCGCAGGCAGTGAGATCAGTAGAGCTAGTGCGTTTTGATTTTGTAATCGCATGAGGCCGAGAACAATTATATCAAGGACTTATTGCGATTACGTGTTCATCGCATTATTCGCGTAGGCCAAACTTTTCTTAAGCAAGTGGAGTAAACACAGCTCTTAAGCAAAACAAGCTTCCAAAATGAGAATAGACGATTGTTAGTTACATCCATTTGAGAGAAAAATAAAAGTTTCATTCGTGAACGTAAGAAGAGACAACTTACGATTAAACCAAATGTTGAGCTTCAAGTAACTTGATTCAGCAAAGTTGTAGAGGTTTCTACCACTTGAAAACACGCGCGCGTAAAAATATCAAACGGTTTGTCCGACTGAGAACGAATTTGAGAAGGAACGTCTCCCGCAGAGTTTGGCCTGCTCATTTCTCCCATTATTGGAAAACTATTCTGTGTCCTTTTTTCGGTTTAATTTAATTCAAAGAAGCAAATTGAACAATTTCTTAACTGTAAAAAGATGTTTTTCGGCTATTCAACGTAGGTTCCTGTACATGTCATAATTACCTAATTTTACATGTCTGAAGTTAAATCAGTAACTTTGCTTTTGCACAGCACTTAGGTAATGAACATCGTTCTCATGTCGGCTACGTTAACAAAACGTTATTATGGAAAACAATGATGATTAGAAGGAACCTTCTTAGCTTACTTTCTGCTGGAAAAATTTCCAGCAAGTGCGATTCACTTTCCATCATAAGTTGGGTGTAGATGGTCAGAAGGAAAGAAGGAATTTCTGGGTTTTCAGGTCCTGAGATCGAACTGTTCACTTTGTTCTCTTCTCCGATCCCCATTTTTCCTTTTCCGACCACCGATGTGCTCGCCACGAAAAGCTGGGAGGCCAAAAGCGAAGTCAACAGATACAGCATCATCTTCAACTCGACAAAACGTCAACTGGATTCTTTGAGTTGATCCACCTTCGAATTTCCCAACAAACTAGTGAACCCAAGATAAGCTGAATTCACTTTGTAGCTACTTGACTTTGCAAGCCTAGACCAATGATACTGTAAGACGAAAACTTGAGGTCATCTTCAAGTGTCGCGCATGTGATTTACTAATCCAAAACGCACCACTGCACGGAGGGTCGGCCATTTCGGAGGTTTCTCTGACCATATCTCGAATCCTAAACCGTTTGATGAGCGTTTCCTTTCTCAACCACTGAGCAGATATATCAATTTAGTCATTTGGGAATACATTTGCACGTCGTCCTGTCTACCCTAGAATAATGTTGATGAAAACTGAAACGACTGTACGTGTGCTTGACATTGCACTCGGGCCCTGGGGGGTGGGCTACTCCCACATTTGGGTTATCTAGGTATGTGCCGCGGGATAGAGTATGATTTTTGGAGGTTCTCGATCCTTAAATAGGGTATCATTTTTGCCCATGTTGGCATAGTGTTCCCGGTGTGATCCTTGGATAGGGTGACTAAATTGTATCAGCTGAAATAGCAGTACTTAAATACCCAGCTCATGATGAAATGTTTTGTTTCTCGTGGCGGTAAGTTATCGTTTTCATCGTTCCCCATTCGCCTGCGAACACGGACAGTTTTCCGGCTTTTATTTCATGCTGGTTCTTTGCGGTTTTTTCGGCTTTGGGCCTTGAATAGGGTACCAATTTTCGTTTGCTTGATCTTTAAATAGGGACGCAGGGTTTAAGACCCTCCGCGGCACACACATATCCAAAATTTATAGGAGTAGTAGGTAAGAGCAGCAAGGATGCTCAATGAAAACGTTTCTACAAGTTTCCCAAGTTCCTAGGCCACAAATGTAGCTTTAAGGAGCAAATTAATTTTGAAACCAAACTTGAATTCTGTTGTGCGCCATGGATAAAACAATTCTGGAGTGCCGGCTGTCCTGTATCATAATTAACTGCAGCCTTTGTCTCTATGTAAACAAGCATTAAAACATATTTGAAAGTCTCCTATCCCCAGTCAATGTTGTTTTGCGCTTCTAAAGGTTTCCTTTATATTTTTCAGCTGTGCAAATCTATTATTAAAAATGGGGTGGAGGGAGGAAGAAGTTAGTTTAATACTAAGCTGTTAGGGTACAAAATTAAAATGAGAAAAGTGATTTCGGATTCCAAGCAAGTGCCCTGTTTTTTCAAGCAGGTTTGTCCAACATTGTGGGGTACGCGAAGGAAATGAAACACCCTCTCTCTATTTGGATATTCCGGCTAGGAAGTTTGGACTACTTTTTAAAAGACATCTGTTTTATTATTGGTTATTTTCTTATCTTTCCGAAAGGACAAACCAAACTGGCTTTACCATTTAGTTTGGAGACGAAACAAGCAAATTTGTTTGATTGTTTGTTGTTTCTTTGTTTGGTGTTAAGGCGTAACAGTCTTTGTCCCTTACGCTGTTTAACGTTGTTCAGAAAAAAATCAGCAAAAAAGAATCATTGCAAAGACCACTACCTGCTTTACAAATGATTTTGTATCAAAAAGAAGAGAAAAGCTGCAATTTTTGTACAATATCTAGACAGCCCTCTTACATGGAATAAAAACAATTGTAATCAGAAAATTAATGACACTGCAAGATCATTCACATGAAAAGCGCGCCTCAGTTTTAACCTGTTTTAGTTGAGATGAAATGTGCTGCTAACCGAATCTTTTCTCGATTTTCCTTAGGGCACATTCTTTTGGAAATATTCTAGTTATTCCTCTTCTGGTACAAGAATAAGTTAGTACGAGGAACATAGTTCTCCGAAGGAACACATATACTCTGAAGACGTAATAATCTCAGCGGAAGTGATACATAGATACGTAAACCCCCCTCGAGTCAGTTTTCAAGATTTCATAAGCCCCTCTCCCCCCCCCGGCTGCAACAGCAACGTCGAGTTCAAATTAATAAATGTAGAAGGAGTACGCAAACCTGTGGGGAATCTGCTAGCAGGTAAAGCAGGTAGCCTTGATGATATAGCCGCCTCCTTGACACGTCTTCAACTCAGTTATCTACACTGGGATCGCCCCCAGAGATTGGAAGAATGCTAGAGTAAACCCAATCTTCAAAGCTGACTCGAAGGTGAACTCAGCTAATTACAGGCCCATTTCTGTTCTTTAATTAACTCCAAACCTTTTTGAAAAAGCAATTTTTAATCAGGCGTATAAGTATTTCGACAAAAATGATTTACTCTGTAAATTTCAATTTATATGATTTTAGACAACAGCACCCTACCCGGACAGCTCTCAGTATCGATATGACAGACAATTGGTATCTCAATAGCTTAACAAAAAAATGACCGTTATTTACCCTCGGCAGTATTTATAGCTTACAAAGGCCAGTGGGGCCGAGCAAATACATGAAACAAATTATTCAAATAAACATAAAAAGGTTAAGAATCCCAACTGGCAGGAGGCAGACCAGTTGGCAATTTACAAGCATTGCCTAGCTAGAGCGCGACTTGAACCCTGGGCCTCCGTCGGCCACCCTGCCTCTGCCATTCTGTTTCGATAACGTTTATCATGAGACACTTTTGTCAAAATTAGAGCTGTATGGACTTAAAGGTGCCGGTCTAAACCTTTTCAGAAACTATTTATCTCATAGAACACAGGTTACAGTGATAATGAAATGTTTCAAATTCTCAGTCCAGTTATATTCGTTGCGGTATGCCTCGGGGCTCAATCCTCGGAACCCTATTATTCTTATTATATATCAATGACTCGCCTAACTGAAACCTCTATCAGATGTGACAACTGTACGCCGATAACACTAATCTCACGAACTTGGCAATCTTTTAAACCATGGCCCGATTCAAATCGCTTAAAGGAGCTCGGTCACGTTATTTGTGGGTCATTATTAGACACAAAAAATACATTTATATAATGGGAAACAGTGAAATAACAATTTTTCAGGGAAGATAAGTACCAGAGAGACAAGAATAAATGCAAATATGATTTATTATGATACAGTAGAACTTTAGAATTGTTTCATCCATGGCGCACAATAGAATTCAAGTTTGGTTACAAAATTAATTTGCTCCTTCAAGCTACATTTGTGGCCAAGGTTCTTGGGAAACGGGCGGAAAAGGTTTTCACTGAAGATTCTCACTGGTCTTACCTCCCACACACACCGAGTGCAATGTCAAGCACACGTATAGTACTTTCCGTTACCATCAACATTATTCTGAGAGGACGAGGTGCAAATTTATTCCAAAATGACTTAATGGATATTTCTGCTGAGTGGTTGAGAAAGGAAACGCTTATCGAACGGTTTAGGATTCGAGATATGGTCAGAGAAACCTCCGAAATGACTGAAGCTTTTTTTGCAGATAACAAAAAGAGACAGAAATGAGAACCCATTGAACTTTGCACTGAAAACATCTTTCCAAGATGGCCGACCCTCCGTGAAATGGTGCGTTTTGGATTAGTAAGTCACGTGCGCGACACTTGAAGATGACGTCAAGTGTTCGTCTTACAGTATCATTGGTCTAGGCTTGCAAAGTCAAGTAGCTACAAAGTGAATTCAGCTTATCTTGGGTTTACCAGTTTGTTGGGAAATTCGAAGGTGGATCAACTCAAAGAATCCAGTTGACGTTTTGTCGAGTTGAAGATGATGCTGTATCTGTTAACTTCGCTTTTGGCCTCCCAGCTTTTCGTGGTGAGCACATCGGTGATCGGAAAAGGAAAAATGGGGATCGGAGAAGAGAATAAAGTGAACAGTTCGATCTCAGGACCTGAAAACCCAGAAATTCCTTCTTTCCTTCTGACCATCTACAACCAACTTATGATGGAAAGTGAATCGTACTTGCTGGAAATTTTTCCAGCAGAAAGTAAGCTAAGAAGATTGTTTGCCATACTAACGTTTTGTTAACGTAGCGTCATGAGAACGATGTTTAGTACCTAAGTGCTGTGCAAAAGCAAAGTTACTGAGTTAACTTCAGACATGTAAAAGTACTTAATTATGACATGTACAGGAACCTACGTTTCATAGCCGAGAAACAGCTTTTACAGTTAAGAAATTGTTCATGCTTAGGGTCCGCATACCGAGGTATAGATGCACGAGGGAAGCCGTTTGGAGAGCAACGACAGTTCGCCGAGAGCAACTCTAGCTTCTTCTTCTTCTTCTTCTTCTTCTTCTTCTTCTTCTTCTTCTTCTTCTCGACCTCCCATCTTCCGAAGGGCATCCATAACTCGATATACGCAGGGCTAACAGCGTAAACCAATTTTTTTATAACATAGTGACAACAAAGATATGCGGGGAAAACAAGTTTTATCTACGAGTGATTACAAAATTCTCTCAATTTTCTGTACTGAAAAACAAACGCTTTCATTGGCTGGTTTCAAACACGCCACAATCACGGTATGGTCTGAACGAGGACATTTCAGTCTCAAATTGTCAATGACAATTTTCTTCTTTGAATTAGGTTAGACAAAAAGGGACACAAACTAGTATACCAATAATAACTCGTCACACTCGATGGAAGACGTTACTGAGCAAATTCGTTCTTTGGAAAAATCGTTTGCTATTTTTACGGACGCGTGTTTTCAAGTGGTAGAAACCTCTACAGCAAGGTGAATCAAATTACTTGACTTGAAACTCAACATTTGGCTTAATCGTTGTCTCTTCTTACGTTCACGAATAAAAGTGCTATTTTTCTCTCAAATGGACTGTAACTAACAATCGTCTGCCGTCTCTCTTTGGACGCTTGTTTTGCTTGCGATCCGTGTTTACTTCGCTTGCCTAAGAAACGTTTGGCCTCATTAGTAGGCGAATAATGCGATATATCAACACGTAATCGCAATGAGTTCTTGTACAGCTTAATAATTGTTCTCGACCTCATGCGATTAAAAAATGAAAACGCGCCAGCTCAGCTCTATCTCACTGCCTACGCGTCCTCTTCTTTCAGTGGGATAAAAACAATTTTGATTTCATTCTTTTCTTCCAATTTTGGGGAAACCATATAGAAACTAAAGCGACGAAATCCCGAGTTTGTCTGATTTGCACAGGTCATCTTATGGACGCACGGCCGTGCGTATGTTGAGAAGTATACCATACTGAATGACCGCGCTATGTTACAGTAATGGCTGTTTCACTGGTGAAGAGCGATGTATTCTGTACAACACGTAAATGAAGTTCAATCGTCTCATGGCTTCGACTGGGTTCTATGGGACGCTCATTTTTTCACGGCACTAAAACATGATAAGGGAAAATGAAAACTAGCACAAAATTTTTGCACAACCGAGGGAATAAAGTGTCCCGGTAGAAAGCATAGATCATTGAAAAAAATCTTTATCGCTTTCGCAGGGGATCAAGCTACAGGCGAGTTTTATTTTCTACCCTCGGCTTTGAGAACGCCGTCACAACCTGCTCGGAAGGCCGATTTCTTCCTCTCCACTCAACAGTTTGCAGCAAACGAGCTGACGGTATCGATCTACGCTACGGGAACAGGTACGAAAGTAAATTCCCGAAACCTCTCTTCCAGTACGTCTGGCTGGTTGCACCTTCCTGCCACAGAGATGTTAAATCAGTGGAATGCTCGAGTAGACGCTTCTTTTCGGTTCAAGCTGTTCATCAAAGTTGGGGACGGGAACGAGTCGGAAATCGTTGATCATGTGCAAGTTCCAAGGGTCTGGATTGTTTTGTGCATTGAAGCCGTCCATGAGTCACTCGGCTTTCCTCCACTTGCTCGGGACAGCGATAAAAGTCCATACTCAGATGACAGAGCCAGGCGCCAGATAGGTCTTCCAGCTGAGAAAGTCAAAAGGAACACAGGCTGCAGAAAAATAGACATGATTGTCAACTCCAGAGATCTCAGTAACCGTGTGAAGATCGTTTATCCCAGATCCTTCAACGCATATCAGTGTTCCGGCAAATGCTACCTAACAGAGAAAAGAAAATTCGTCAACCACTCGATACTCAGGGCCTTGGTTAATCAGAAGAAGGAGACCACCAGTGCTGGCGAACCCTGCTGCGTTCCCACCAAACTGAAGTCGATTGGCCTCATTCATAGCACAAGCAGCGGCGGGTTTGTGATTAGCACTATTGAGGACATGATCGTTGAAGAATGCAAGTGTTACTGACAGTAAGTGTCGGCTCTGAGTCGCGGTTTTAAATCAACTCGGCTTTGCATGTTTGAAATACTCAGCATAATCGAGCCATGGGTTTATACATGGTGGACCAAACTCTTTTCGTTTTAGAGGGTTTGTTATGTAGTGTAGATGCAATACTTTTGATCTTTTGATTAAGGTAACTCTAAAAACGTCAAAGTAGAAAGGAAACGATCGATAATAGCGCCGCGCTCATTGAAATGAGCAAACTAACTGGAGCTGGTGTAGATTAAGAGTAAGGTTATAAAAGATGATAGAAATACAAATGTATAACGTGTCTTATTGCTTACCAGATAAGTGTATATTGCTTCTGACTGACTCCAACTTGAAAGCCTAGTCTAAAGCTTTTCAGTGTTTTAGTTTGCCTAAGGTTTATCCTGTTGTAAGACTAAAGACTACGTTAATAAATGATTGCCACTGATTTTGAAATGTAGTGCTTGGCTGTTTTATATTTGGTGTTAATTTCACGATTATTCAATGTCCGGCTTCAACTGACATAAATAAGACCGACTGAAGAACATTGACTAAAAACGAACCTGTCGTTTAAGAGGAAACATTTTCGTTTTAGCCGGTAAATGTTGCTTTACGGGAAATCAAGGCTACTAGACTGAAAGAACATTTAGACTTAACATGTGATCAGACAACCAGGGTCATGGATTTGGTTTGATTTACAATTGTTGTTTATAATCGATGAAAACGTATCACCTAGTCTTAACTTAAATGTTCTTGTATTTGTTGTCTGTTCTCATCATCTAACCGAGATCAGATAGCAAACCTCCAGATTTCGAATAAAGTGGTGTCCAATTCACTGAGTTTCCATGCTGGAAACTATCAGTCTCAGTTAAATATCTCTCTGTGTTGCTAACTGACCCAGTTCATGTGATATGTGTCCTTCACAGGATTATTGTGGATCCGAAACGATGATCTCCGTCGGCACATTCAGGACGTCACATTAGCGTTCTGTAGGCAAACAAAATGTAAAGAAACAAACTGCAATCCACTGACTCTCTTTTGAGCCGCTCTACGTAATAATTTATTCCATGAAATGTACAGTTAAACGAGACTTACCTTAAGTCGAAGTCTTGACTGAGATTCTATGAAGACATTGGTTCAGTTGGAGCTAATTGGCGCCGGAAACGGAATCTACAAGTCAGGTTTCTTGCGGCCTCTCATCACGGCTAGAAGCGGTGGCGGTCGAGGAGAACGAAATTATATAACAAAATCGATCTATGAAGTCCTTTTAAAGGCAAATTAATGGACAATAAAATCTTAAAATTGGTTACAATCTTCTGTGCTAGAGTAGCACCTTTGATGTGTAGAGATGGCGGTTGTAAATTAAGAATCGATCGAAGAAACGAAACACAGTTGAAAGAGCTAATGGCTCCAAAAAACTATCGTGGGTTGCTAGTTATTACTGTGAAGTCTTATTCCTCTCAGGGACAAGAGAAACAGAAAACGACACACAGTGTAAAATTGATGACACATCCCATATAAATAATTGTGAGCCATTTGCTTTCTCCTGGAGACAGTGTTTTCCCGTTGTGTGGTCCACGCTTCACTGGGACACACAAAATAATATTTCAGGGGCACCCAACGAGTCAAATCAACCAAAAGCTATAGAAGGCATTTTTAAGTAATTTATGGTGTTTGAAGTCTGTTTAAAGTAATGTTTGCGTTAGCTAAAAGAATTTGATCTGTGAGCTGAAATTTTAAAATTTACCCGAAAATATTAGGGAACAAAATCTTCCTTTGCTTAAATGTTAGCTGAAATGAACTTTCCACGACCTTTCTAGGGAACTATTTTCTTTCTGAAAATTCTAGCTGACGTTTTTGACAGCCAAAAACAGCAAATACGACCTTTCCGAAAACCTCAGGAGCTATGATTTCGCCATTGCGAATCGTTTAGGCCACGTTTCAGTTACGAAAATGATCCGGCACTCTTCAATCGGCACCGAAAACCTAAAGCCAACTACCTCCAACGAACAGATAACTACCGAAATTTCTCGTTGGGTGCCCCTCATATTTCACAGTATTCTAAACATCATTACGGAAGACAATTCACAACGAAATTAAGTTAAAACATAAAATTTCCCAAAAGAGTACTAAATTAACTTGGGCCGTAGGACAGCGAGTGCACGGTACTGACTTTGTTTCTCGTTAGGAATCTTTGCATGTGAAACTGCCGGCAACCATCACACAAGATTGCAGCTTCCCGAGGCGTCTTTCTAGCCGTGCAGTTGTGACTCAGATGATGACCTTGCGGATGCCATCGTCAGGTCGAGAAAGCTACATATTCAGCTTTCCCATTCTAATCTAGCGGCGTGGCTTACCTTTAATTACCACGATAGAAAACAATTTACTTTATTGGTTTCTATTTCTGCCTGGTTGAAGACCCAAGAGAAACAAAAATTTTGTCATGACTTCAGCAACTGAGATGTTTGGGTGCCAAGCATACTACCG